>JAWMRA010000052.1:3567280-3668235 GCA_035584735.1 Pseudotriccus pelzelni | reverse complement strand
GGCGGCCTCGGCCGCGGCCCCGCCGTACCGGGGCCTCCGCGCCGCGGGCGGGCCGGGGGCGGGCGGCGCGGCGGGCGCGGAGGTGAGCGGGGCGCGGGGCCGGGTACACCGGCGGGCCCGGGGCGGGACGAAAGTTGCCGGCGCGGCGGGAGCGGGGCCGGCGCGTCCGCAAAGGGGAGAGCTCCGCTCCGGCCCCCGGCAAGGCGGGAGCGCGGCCGGGGTCGGGGTCGGTAATTCGGCCTTGCTGGAGCGAAGTTTGCCCCGGACGGCGCCGGGCGGCTGGGGGGTCGCGGCCGGTACGGCTGTCGGCGCTTCCATGTGACGGGCGGGAGGAGCTGCTGGAGGGCCGTTAACATCCCCGAGCTAACCCCGGGCGAACGAGCCGACACCCCAGGGACTGGCCTGGTCGTAGTCAGGCAGCTTAAAGAAGGGTATTTAATTACTAATATGCATTTTTCTTTTCCTTTATTCGCCACAGCAAACGTACGTCTTCGCCTTGATGAACCCATTTGCATTCTTTAGCGGGAAACCCCTGCTTGGAATACAAGGGTGGTCATGCCATCTTTTGTCTGGATTTTTGCTCGGATTGCTTCGGCAATATATTTTTTTGGGTTGTTTCTTGTAACTTGGTGGCAATTAGAGCTTCCGTGGGCATGGTCACCTCTTGCTTGAGTTTTTCCTGTGCGGTGTCCAGTGGTGTGAGTGCCAAAGGCTTTGCAAAAATGTGATTTTTGAGTAGCAGCCGTGATTTTGCATGTTGTTAGCTTCATATTTTATTATCTCTTTGATGCTCCCAAATTCATTAATTAGATCTTTTCTATGGTCTGGAAAATACCAGTCTTCATTCTTTTCTCGTTTGCTTTTAAGTACATGATTAACTGCACTGAATTAGGGAAATGCCACCTGGTTAACAGGGGTGTGAGTGAGAAAGTGATCGATCCCCTGGGCGTCCTGGCTCAGATGGTGGTGACGTTTCAGTTCTCTTGGGGGACACAGTATTGTCACCAGAGCACACTCGGGCTTCATTCACTTTTCGGGCTTCCTGTGCCAACATTTTTCCTACGTAAAGCGCAGGTTTTGGACCAGGCAGGTCAGTGCTCCCTGACTGGGAAGGTAATTTCTCCTTTCCGCTTGTTATTTATTGCAACTTTTGTCAGGTTTGGTGTTGGTGGCTGGTTTCTGGGAGCAGGTTAGGAGTGTCCTTGCTGAGGAGGTGGGTTTGCTCTGCCGAGTAGGGCTGTGCAGAAGCTGCCAGAGAGGCGCCTGCTGTGCCTGGCGCTGCTGCCCGGTGTCTTTGCAGGCTGGGCCGGAGTCGTCGCTGCTCTGTGCCCGTGCACAGCACAGCAGCATCACGGAGGTGGGAACAGAGCATTCCTGGCTCTGCACCGGCAGCTGGGATGTTCTCGTAGTAAGTCACAGAGCAGCTCCCCCGCTGACCTACTTCTGTGGTGGATTTTCAAGGAGATGCGATATAAACCATTCATTCCTTAAACTTAAACTCCACCTGTCAGAAACTTAAGTGGGAATGGTTTTAAAGCATGATTCAAGCAGAGTGTTTCACCAGTAGTGCAGGTGTTGGAGGAGAGAGCACGAGTTGCTTTGGATTTTTGTTACTTTATTGAGTTAAAAGCCGATGTAAATGGCAGCTCGAGGGCCGGCTGCTGAGCAGCGCTGCTTTCATTGGGAAGCTGCCTGCTCCATCCCCCCAGTGCGGTGCAGCAGCGACGAGCCTTGTGAGCAGGAGCACATGGCTCTGAAGACCTGCCCAGCCTTGGAGTTCCCTGCTGAGCTTTGGTCGGGGCTTCTTGTGCCCCACGAGCAGCAGGAGATCACTGGTGGGAGGTGAGGTTTGGAATGAGGCTGGTGCCGCTGTCCCCTGGCTGCAGAAAAGAGTTCCACGGCTTGGAGAACTCGGGTGAGTTTCCTCTTTTCTGGTTTCCTCGGGCAGGATGAGGCTGGCTCAGTGACCAGGTGGCTCTTGCCATCCTGCAGCAGAGGGTTTATGGGTTTTGTAGTTCCTGCTGTGTTTTGTGTATCTGAGCTTAGCTGGGAGAACTGACCCTTGGCGGTGCCATCTTGGCAGCTGTGACGGCTCTGAACTTCATCAGGGAGGTGATGGGGGGGAGCCTTTTTAAAAACTTCCTTTTTCTAATTTAAAGTTCAAAATGGAAAGGCTGTGCATGGACAACCCTGCTTTTATTTCTGTGTTCTCATGGACAGGTACCAATAACTGTGAGCTTTGCAGAGAGCAGTGCCTGCGTGTTTGGTGTGCGGCTGGCCCAGGGGCTGGGCACCTTGTTGTGCGGTTCTTGCATTTTCTGTCTGTTAGTTTGAGCAGGGACATAGGTGGGATAGCAGGAGGTGGTGCTCCTCCCCGCAGCTTGCAATGAGCTGAGGGTGCTGGTGGCAGTGGGCTGACCGAGAGGGCAGGGTAAGAGCCTCGGACGCGACTGACTTTGGGGGGATTGTTTGGGGAACAATCTTTTGAAAACAAAGCCTTCTCGATTTGGTTGTTAAACAGCAAATATTTACTGTCCCCTGCGGAAGTGTTGCGGAAGATTTTATTACTTAAACAAGCCTGAGCTTACGGCCTGCTGATGGCTGGGGCTGTGTGCCATGCTCCGTGCTGTGTCCAGCTTGGCAGGATCAGACTGTCGCGGGGAGGAGGCAGCACTTGACGCTCAGCTCAGTCCACTCCTTGCCCCAGAATGTTTGCTGAATTTTCAGCAGTTGGTATTTTACGAAAATCTCTGTTAGAGATGGAAGCAAACTGCCTCCTAGTGAAGCTTCTAGACCCTCTCTGTGGGCTGTCAGCCAGCAGGACGGGTTTAGGGAGTGGGCTCGATCTGCTTTTTCCAAATAGCAGGAACTGCATGTGTTTGAGGTCAGTTTTCTGAGTACTTTTGGTATTATAACTGTGTTATTCCCAATGTAAGGCACGGGGCTTGTTTAAAGCTCTGTTTTTTTAGTTCACTTTTGCATCTCTTCTTTTGTTTTTCAAAAGCACTTTGGCTCTAAGGTTCTTTGGTTTATTTGTGTCAGTTTAAAAGCCACATCTGGAGGAAACCTTCCTGGAGATGTCATAACTCAGATTTCATTGTCTATATCAGAAAATGATACAGGGAAATGATGATATACTAGTAAGGTTAAAACAGATGTTTTAAAATTTAGTATTTGAGGACTTGGTGCCACCTTTACATTACTAGTGGTTTTAAATGTCTCTTGTAAAGACCTGCTTCCAAAGGTAGATATTGCTGGAGAAAGGGGCAGTAGCTATCCTCCCTCTGTCCAGATATCTTTCAGAAAGAAGGGGCTGGAATATGACCTTCCTTTTTTAGTGTCCCTCTGTCTCTGCTTCAGTAAGCCACCTGTGTCTGGAGGGTAGAAAAACTCTGACAAACCCAAACCTTTCCAGGGAGTGAAACCAGGCTGGTGGAGTGCTTGTGGAATGTGGGGCTGCTTAATTGAAATGCAGTGCTTCCAGCAGCTTCCTGCAGCTTTGGTGTTCCCTGGCTTCCACTTCCACACCTTGCTGAGTTTTTGCTTTGTGGTTTTCTCCCCTCATTTGGTGTCTTGTTTTCACCTTCCATGGCTCCCAGCGCCCTGGAAGCCCCATGTTGGGTTTGCACTGTGTTAAACCCCTTGGATTTGGAAAGGCAGGTTCACCTGCAGGTCCTTGCACCTGTCTTAGCCCCGGTCCTTTGGGGTGCGGCACCCACTCTGTTCCCAGGGCGATGCCAAAGGGGCTCTCTGTGCTAAGGAGCGGTCACGGCACTGGGTGAGTGAGAGCAAACTCTGTTCTTGCTGGGCGTGGAGCACTCACTGTCCTTTTCGAGTCACACATTTTGGTTCATGGGGCTGGGTTTTTCCAGCCATCTCTCCAGCTAGGTTTTTAAACTCAGATTGTTCACGTGTAAAAAGAAAGAAGTGAAAATATCTGTGGCTAGTGGCTGTCAGCACATAGGCTCAGAGTAAGCAAATTCCCTGGCCTTAGCCAATGCTTTGCAACTTTTGGGAAATGTGTTGTTGAGAATGTCTGTAGTATTGGAAACAGAATAAACAGGTGATTTATTTTTTCTAGACCTAGCTGATAATATCCACTGCTCCTTGGCTTCATTGCCATTGAATTTGATGGTAGAATTTCGGTGAAAACCAAGGTATGAAGGAACTGACGAGAGGTCTCAGTCAAAGGAGTTGTTGGTGATGGAGAGCAGTGGTCTCGTTGTTCTGGAGCACTTAGCAGATTTAACAGCAACACAGTGAAAGTCAGGTGTGAACACAACAAGGAGCTGCAGGGAGATGCTGAAGCGGCCGCACTATTTGAGCACTCCCAAAGTTTGTGTTCAGGGTAGGTACTTGTGTACACCTTCTGGGTGCAACTGAATTATTCTCTCTCTCTGTTAGCAGGATGCTTGCAACAGCCTGCCAAGGTGGGAGATGGAAAGAGGAGCTGGTTTTGCTGGTTGGGGAAAGTAGACTCAGTAGTGCTGCCCAGTGTGATAAGCATACAGTGTGAGAAAGAAACAGCTGGTTGTGTCACCTAGCCCTCAGTCAGCGTGCAGGCTTTCGTTAGGGATAATTGGGCTATCAAGTCTTCCCCAAAATGCACCATTTGCAGTTTTGCGTAACTGGTGTTCAGACAGAGTTCAGTTATAAAATGTCAAGAAACTTCTGCTATGTGAAAAGGACGAAGGAACTTGGGAGTAGCATGTCACTGGTGGGGAGAACTGGGCCACTGATGCATAGCAGTGGTTTTAGCTATATTTCTGTTTCTTACAGTTTTTGAACTGTTGTAGAGCTCGTCATAGCAACAAAGTATTTGTCACAAGTATTCCAAGACATTAAGGCTAGATTCGGTAACTTCCTAGAGGAAAACTGTTTTGTTGCTCCTCCTTGATACTGCCGCCATTCCCATGATTCCTTCCTCGTGCTTTTTGGTTTTTTTCTTGTTCCTCACATATTCCCCACAGACAGCAGCCACGGCTGTACGTGTGCTGGTTTGTGTTGGCCTCTCACTCCTGTTGTACATTTTTTACCTTTGTCTGAACTGTTTACTGTTTCCCTGCATCCTCCCCTCAGCCCTGGGCTGCAGCCCGTGCTGGAGGACTGGGAACACCTTTGCTCAGCCAGCACCCGACCGAGTGCTGGCATCCTGTGGGGCCCTGCTGAGACAGCCGCGCTGCAGAGCTGGACCTGGTTATCTTCTTTTAGCACCCTTAATTGATATTTAGGAATCTGCTTTTGCTGCCAAGAGATTTACAACTGTAATTGTCCAAATATTGCTAGGAAGGAGACCAAAAGCTGTTGGGTTTGCTTCTGTTGCTGCTTGTTTATGGATGGAAAATGCCAGGATTGAAGTTGAGCCGTGAGAAATAGCGTGGCAGTCCTGCAGATGTTTGGATCTGGGGTTTGTTCCTTCCAGATGGAATCTGTTGCTTTTTTCCCTGTTCAGAGGTCAGTGAGTGTCCAGGTGTGACGCTGGTGGCCTCCACGCACCGTGGCAGTGTGGGTGCCCGTTTGTGAGGTGCCACCCGTGCGCTGCAGGGATGCAGCTGTGCTGCCTCAGCACTCGCTCAGTGTGGGGGGGATCAGCTGGATGCCGGCCCAGAATGACATTGGGATTTCAGCAGTTTGTTTTGTACTAAAGAGCCTGTTTGTAATGTTTAAACACCTCTTCTCTTTCTTCGGAGGTAGTTAAGAAGATGGCCAGCCCTAAGTTATTACTTCATAATAATGGGTTTATAAAACTTGTGTTTGTGAGTTTATAGCTTACTCGTGATATTTACTTCTACTATAGACCTGTCTGCGCATCAGCAGCTGATCAACACCCTTTTGGCCATTTCTGTATTCTCCAATTACATGTTATATTGACAAACTATGGTAGTTAAAGGGACTGAAGGTCTAAATTTATCTCCTGGATCACTGAAGATTTAAGAACCAGTTAAAGAAAAAAAAAAACACGGGGGGGGGGGGATGAGGGGGATTGTTTGGAGAGTGGGGGTAGAGCACAGACTCTGTGTGATTTGCTGTTGTGCACTTTAAAGTTTTATGGTCCATGGTGCATCCCTTGGGAGGATAAAGTGCAAGAAGCATGAAGAAACCCATAAAGTGACAAAGGGTTTATGTGGTATAATTAATATGGAACTTTCCATGAACTTTGTAATACTTGTACTTTCTTAATTCTCCATGAATTTCTGGTTTGCTAATAAGTAAGCTTGAAGATTGCTAATGGAACTTAAATTTTGGATTTTCATCCTGGATGATATATAACAGGACACAGTGTAGGCTGCTGTATTTTAGTCTGTAGCTTCTTACTGGAGTTCTCGGCTGTGGCTGTGCCTGCCTTGGGAAACATTTTTGAGCTGTGGCCAGCTCTTCACTAAAAACCCCTGTGTCGATAGAGGTTTACTGGCAAATCCTCCCCATGTCAGTGCAGCTCTGCTTGCACAGGCACTTTTTATTGACACTGGACGGGTTTGCAGACCTTGGTGTTGTGAGTCACACCCATGGCAAAAATAAATGAGAAGGTTCAAGTACAAATTTGGATTTGCACAGTAAAACCAAATCAGTGCTGTGAGGTTGCAGCTCCTGTTTTTAGCTACTGAGGAAATTTTAGTTGGAGACAAATGGAGGAGTTTGCCTGTGGGTGTGCTGGCCGTGCTGCCGGGAGCACAGGGATGCAGAGCAACGTGGGCTCTTGTTCCTCTGCCTTCACCAGGAGCCCCTGTGGTGTTGGGTGAGTGCGTCAGCTGGACTAGGAATGGTGGATTTGATTCAAGACAAGGGATAGCGTGGGGGTTTTTTTGCTCCACCTCCCTAAAGATGTGTGCGTTTCACTGGAAGTATCACGGTGTTATTTGTGAGGCATAGGAGCAGGGAAGTGGTGGTTCATTCGGAGGAATGGGAACTCTTGGTCCACCGCTATCCACAGTGCCACTGGGAGAGCAATCCCCTTCTGTGCCTGGCTTTCCAAGGACTTTCCTCTCTGTGGAAATACGTTCTGAGTGATTCTAGTGGGCAGAGAAGTGAGTGTGAAGGCAAGTGTGTGTGCATCATTTGAGGTGATGAGTTTTTCACCCTCATAGCTGGTTGGCTGACTTTGTCCTTTTCCAAGGTCAAACTTGGTTTAGAGGTCACTAAATTTAGGATTCACGTCCCATAATGCGATTGTTGTGTGTCATTCTGACTGTGTGGCTCAAGGAGTCCGTAATGAAAAGAGTGTTGGATCGAGGCAGGTGGCAGTTGTTGTTTTCCACATTGGGGATTTTTTGGAATGAAGAAATGTCATTGCTAAATGCAGAAGAGGGAGGCATCTGTGAGATGTAGTCGCGTTACAAGATGATGAGAATGACCTTCCCTTGCTGTAATAACGCAAGGTGGGAGATGCTAACAACAGGAGTTGGAAGGTTTAGCATCAGCAAGTTCTGACAAGTTCTACCAAAACATTTTAAAGGGATCTATTATCCATAGGCACTTTCTGGATTAATAATACTGATAATTGATGACAATGGAAGAAAGTTAATAAAATGAGCTGAATAATTAGAGGTCTGCCAGCCCTGCAAAATAATGGAATGAATGATAGAGGACTTGACTGATACGGAGGTAAGAGGAAGTAATACAATTAATGTCAATTAAAATGTGCCCATGGAAAATAAGCTGATGAGATGTAACTGGGATGTAGTTTGGCTGATAAAAGCAATAATGTGTGCCGTAAAATACTTTGCGCCTTAATGAATTGAATGTAGAGCAATGCAGTGTTTTGAATGAGGAATGGAAATGGTGTAAAATGAAAGCAGGGAGCGTGAAGTGAGTACCAGCTGCATCAGGCTGTGGATCTGGAAATGCAGGTGGGAATGGCTGAGAGCTGCTGGCAGGGCTGCCTGGCTCTGGTCTTTGCCCCAGGCAAGTTGTGTCTTTGTGGATAAGCCCAGCTGTCACGACACGGGTGTCTGCGAGGCTTTGAGTGGCTTGGGTGGGGGGAAGTAGCAGCGATGACAGTGACATGTGCAGAGCATTGGCTGGGGAAAGGATGTGGCCAAAAAGCCCTGTAGAGTAACGATCTGAGATCCTCGGTGTCCAGCTAGAAATCCTGGAATGGTGTACTGAGCAGTAATGGAGAGCACCCTCTCTCCGATTTCTTTATCAGTCCAGTAGAGATCGATCCTGCTTGACTGCTCCTTGCCCAGGAAGAAGTTGGGAAGTGGCAGCCCTGTTGATTTAGTCCAACACAGTCGCACAGTAAAGTTCCCAATAACTCAGGGAGTGCACAGGACTCATAAATTACGGAGCAGCTCACGTTTATCATACACATCGCTGCTTATCTTGTAAACTCATCTGCTGGGCTTGCACGAGCAGTTGATTTAACAGCTTGTATATTGTTGAACTTGACACATCCAAGAGTCTAATCAAGCTTTAAGAATACCAGGAATGTCTGGCTGCTGGTGTGAGGTCTCAACAATTCCTAAATCATTTCTAAGAATGATCGTGGACCAGGCTCTGTTGGGTTCGCTGCAGGTCACAGGAAATGTCTGTGTCATACGAAATTGCAGAGGAGGTTTATCATATTTGCTGGCATCTGTTTAATGACATAAAATGATTAGATGTGTAAAAGGAAGAAGTTAATATCCCTTTTCTGTACACTTCCAAGTGGGAAATGACTATAAATTAATTTTGTACGGTAAAATGCCACGGCGTAAGTGTACCGCTTATGTACCTCTGCCCAGGATCTGTCATGGGGAGTGAGAGGATGGTGGAGGAAGGCAGAGATGGTGTGTTTGGAGGGAGAACTGGTAAAGCTCTGCATTGTGGCTGGTCTCTCTTACCTTGCTGCTCCAATTCCCTTTCCCCTGGGGACTGATTTGGTTGATAAACACGTGCAGCTCATGGATGCTCTGATTCTCTCAGAGGTGTTAGAGGATTGATAAACATCATCAAGGTGCTGCTGCTGGGACTGCTGCGGGCTGGTGTGGGAGTGCAGGGCTTTTTGGGACATGATTTTTTGAGGGGAACTGATGCACCTTCTAAATATTTAACAATAAAAAAGAGTAGGTTTGTATTCTTCAGTGTTTCTGCTTTTGAGACCCTCAGGTATGGTGAGTTAGGAATATTTCCAGCCCTCTTTCTCAATTCCGTGTTGAGGAAGCGCATTCACTTTCTGATTTGTGCATGAAAAGAGAAGTAACCTGGGTTTGATCTGATACGGTGCGTTCTAGTTTTAAATGAACTGATAGACCTGGAGTTGCATTTCTGCTGCAGCTTGGCAAAATTATAGCAGGTGCTGGGGCTCTGTGCTTATTTACTTGCAAATCCTGTCAAGTGTGAACTTCATTTATGACTTCCCTGGCAGGTTGTGCTGCTGTGGTCACAGCTTCTACAGCATTTTGTCGCTATTGCTTGTAAAATTTGTCACTGAGGGAAATAATGACCTAAAATAGGCACAGGTAAGCACACACAGGCTCCTTGTGCCCAAATCCATCAAAGCTCTTCTCAAACTTTGCAACCATGAAGAATTAAACTGTATTTATACTTCTGAAATAAAGTTTCATCAGAAAGACATTATTTGTCTTATTGGCATGGCAAATTGCTGCTCTTGGACAGGGAACTGGTGGGTTTCCAAGTCGTGCCATCGCTCGGGTCTCCTGGTGGAAACCACCCGTTCTCCCATGTGTACATCACTTGTCTCCTCTCCTTTCTAGATGATCATGGGAACAGCAATGGCAGTCATGTAAAAATCTTTTTACCGAAGAAGCTGCTTGAATGTCTACCAAAATGTTCAAGTTTACCGAAAGAGAGGCACCGCTGGAACACTAACG
Source organism: Pseudotriccus pelzelni (assembly GCA_035584735.1). NCBI lineage: Eukaryota > Metazoa > Chordata > Aves > Passeriformes > Tyrannidae > Pseudotriccus > Pseudotriccus pelzelni. Next base: position 3,658,423 of record JAWMRA010000052.1, on the reverse strand, counting down.
AGGTAGTTGAATCTCTTATTTATACTTAAATGCACCAGCTTACTTAATGCTTATGGATTCTTTTGTGAGAGCATGCCATGTGAGCTCCAGGATACAAATTCCTTGGCTCTGGAACCTGTTCTATAAATAATAAAGTCCTAGTACATGCTGCAAGTGAGGTTTAAGCTAGACTTGAAGGCAAACGTGGAAGCTGACTACTAGTACAGTAGGAGCCTATTACTCACGTGCGTGTGACTTGTCTCAGAGTCAAATCTTGTATCATCTTAATGACCCATTTCAAAATGGCTTAAAATCAGATAGGTGTGTTTGTACCATGCTGAACAAAGTGTTACCTTTCTGTGCATGAAGACTTCCGAACCAAAAAGCGGCGTATATTCTTTCCTGCCACACAGGGGCCAGGGAAATAACCAGCTTACCTGTGTTTGAGGAATCTTGTTAAGAACAAGACACGCAGAACTGGGCATTTTATACTGGAATCCGGTTACCCTGAGTGTGCTCATTCACAGGTCTCCTGTTAATGACTCAAGGTTGGGGTAATTTAAATGGAACAGAAGTATTTGAAATTTGGGTATCTGTGGGCCAAGGTGAAGTTAAAGAATTACCCACATAGCGCTGTGATCCCTAGGCTTTATTCCCGCTGGGCAGCAAGGCTGGATGTCCCATGGCAATGCTCACATTGTAGTTTTAGATTTCAGCAGCTTTGTCTTACTGTAGCTTTGCCGTATTTGTATGAATCACTTAATTATTTATAGAGGTTATCCACTTGGAGAAATGACAGTAAAACTCCAGTTAGTTCTGCTTGTTGGGAGCTGACTGGTCCTGTCCCTCTGATCCCCTATTTGTAGCATCTAAACTTTTTAACAGAACCTATCTCACGAGTTTAACACGTGCAAGTGGCAGCTGAGCACAGGATCAAAGACAGCTCACTCGTGTGTATGTTTGCTGAGTGTAGAATCAATCACGGAGAAGTTCCTGTGTGTATTTTTCAAAATTGGAGTCCTAAACCCCCTTCCTTTTGCTGTGTGGAAGTTACAGTCAGGTATCTATTTTTACTATACCAAGTACAGCATGAATCAGGTCTTTGGAGGAGTTGCTGGCCTTGGCTTTTGTGTAGATGTTTTTGTCTTGGGTCATTTGCATTGAAATGTAAATTGTAGAAAACGTGTGCGTTGTGGGTTTCGGTTCATTCTGCAGCAGAGTTTGTCCTAACAGGGACAGGGTATTGAGCAATAGCAATTCCAGTGTCTCTGACAGATGATGTTTGGTCAAGGGCAGTTGGGAAAGCCAGGTTTTCATAGGTTTGTGACAGAACGATGCTCTTCCTTGTTATTGGGAACAGCTTCTTGGGTTTTAGTCACTTTCTCTGGTAGTGCTGCTGTCCCCAGCCTGGTGTACACCCCTGCATATACGGCTTTGGGCAGGGTTGGTGTGCGGAGCTTCCCTGGGCACAGGGCGTGGCAAAGTTCATCATACAGCTGAAAACTGTCATTGTTCCTGAGCAGGATAGGGTGCAAACAGGAAAGCTCAGCTGCCAGGTGGGGTGTGTTAGGCTTGGAGCAAAATTTGGGAGCATGGTCTTCCTGATAAGAAACATGTTAGTGTTCCAGGGAGTGGAGAGTCAGCGGCTCTGCCGGAGCTCTCCAGCATGCTGCTGGGGTGGGCTTGTCTCGTGCTGTAATTCTGGAAGAATTATCTGCTAATAGTCACATCATCAGCTGGGACATTAGAAGCTGGACCTGGCCCGGCCCAGCCGGCTTCTGACTTTTTGAATGCCGAGTTTGTCACTCATTTGTATCCTCTCCTCCCAAATCTGTTACTGTGGCTGCCACTCCACAGGGAGGTGGAGGCCGGGTTTGCCGAGGGTTATGGCTGGTGCTGACGCTGCCAGCCTGTGTGGTGTGGCCGGTGCAGTTTCCCTATTGAATTATTTACATGGAAGAGCTTTTCTTGTGGTCAGAGAATTTTGGCCTCATTAGCTCAGAGGGGAAATAAAAGAAAAAGGCAGTCTTATGCCTAGATGAAGTCTTGGAAATTTGTGTTAATTATGGGGAAGGAAGGGTCTGAGCTTCTAGGTTTTATTGCCCTCCCCACCCCCAATCTGAAAGTTTAATTCTGTGTGCTGTTATAAAACTTGAATTTTTCTTAGGGTATAATTGAATAATAATGTTGGACTACGTTCCCAAGGCATTCCTAAGGGGATACATTTTTTCACCTGATGCACAGGTGTTCTGCCTGTGCTGGTGAAGGCACAAGTTATAAAGTAGAGAAGAAAAAGACGTATTTTATACAATGGTGCTTCCAGAATCTTTGCACTGATTTCAAAACACCTGGTTCTGTGTGTGAGGTGTCTCACTGACAGCGAGATTTAGTAAAAGATGGAAAATAAATGACACGCGTAAATAACTTACACATCGGAACATGCGTGCGACAATGCTGTCCTCCCTTAAACTGCGTGTTTCGGCAGCCACAGATGTGCATGGGCTGTGAAGTGCGAGCACAGTGGGGGTGCTGTGGGTTGTGGTGTGCGTCCTGAGGGAAGGTGTGGGCCAAACCCCTAACCCTGCCATGACCCGGCTTCTTTCCAAAATCCTTAAGCGTTGCTTTTTGGGCCCCTTTGCAAATAACTTTTTCTGAGCGCTTTCAGCTGAAGCTTGAGGATAATGGTGATGTTGCCCTGGATTGGATAGTTGGGATGGAGAAACTGTCCTCCGAGACCTGGCTGGGTTGTGGTTGATTTTACAGGTAGTAAAATCGTGTGATGAGCAGCAAGAGAAATGGAGCGCTTAAAAATGCTTCAAACATGTTATCGCGGTGTTCGCTTTCCATCAGAGCATGCATTTGGAACCGAAATGTTTGATGGAAATGCATTTACATACCAAGATGTCGTCTTGTCTTAAATCAAGTTTATAGCAGTTTTATATTTTCTACTGAAGGAAGTGTTCCTTCTAATTCAATTTTTTTTAGCAGAGATGGAAAATCATAAGTTTAACCAAGCAATTAATTACAGATTTAAATTTTAAAAATGCCTGTGAAGGTGTGTTGTACTTATTTTTCTGGCTCTGGGAGAGGATAGAGGCAGGTTTTTCATACAGTTTCTCACGTTAGGACAAATCAGTTAATTGCCAGAAAGTTTGGCAGTGCTCTGCCCGTGAGGGAGCTCCTCGCTCTCGGAGTTTAGTTGTCGTTCATTGTGAACCACTGCAGGGTTTGTGTAATGCAGGTCCAGTTTGTGTCAGTGCGCGGATGGAGCAAAGGCTTCCCGCTCAGTGTGCTGGCGGTGCAGCTCGAGCGGGCATTTCGGGAGCCACGTCTCGGCTCCCTTCTGTGGGCAGTGGGGCCCGGCTCCCAAAGCACTAAGCCAGTGGCCTCGAGTTCTTCCGGGCACCCCACCTGAGCTCCTGTGTCCCCCTATGGAGGTGGTAAAGATGTCTTGGCTGCCTCATTACCCACTGGTGGCTTCGGGCAGCAAGCCACATTGTCCGCAGGAGATGCATCCTGCTGCTTTCTGCCCAGGGACCAGGTTATCCGGGAAGAGAGAGCTTCCGGGGGCACTGGGGCTCAAGGATGTTGGACTAACCTTGTCTCTCCACAGCGCTTGCCAGCCACCGGATTGCGGCTCTGAGCAGAGATGCCGTTCGTTAACAGTTGGCAGACGCAGTCATTAATCATCCTTGTAAACACTTAATGACATGGTGGGAGAAAGAAGAAAAAGTTAAACATTGGAAATGTAAAATGCTACCTCAGGCTTTGGTTCCAACAGTATTCTTTATTTACAGTCTCTGCTGGGAGAAGCCCAGAGTTTCCATGGTAGAAAAAGCAGTAGTAATTGCTTCACGAGCTTGGGCTTGTCTGGAGGGGCATGACAGAACTGGCCTGCTCTCTGGAATCAGCCAGCATCCACGTTTTGCAGATTCTAGGCTCAGGTATCGCTTGGGAGAGTATGCAAATAATGCAACTATGAAACTCTGTATTTTGAGCATTATTTAGCCTAGGAAGAAATTTTTTGCCTCTGCTGCCCTGGGGCCCGAATTATGTGTTCACTGACATCTCGGTGTGCTCTGGCGTTCTTGCTTTGCTCACACGACACTGACATTCTCCTCTTCGCTTGACAGCGAGTTATTGCCATCTTTTTTCTAAAGCTCAGAGAAGATCTTGAAGGTTTGGAGAATTGCCTGAGGGACGTGAGGGACCCAGACTGAATGGGGAGCGAGTCTGGAGCCTTTGGGCTGGCTGTGATGCTCCAAGATGCTGGCAGGGAGGCAGGAAAGCGATAGGTCCTTGCTGCCTGCCACTGCAGCTCTCCTTGGGCCTGGCGACTGAGCGGCAGTCAGCCAGTCACCGCACGGCTCCTGTCGGCACACGTTTGTTCATCGAAGCCATCCCCTGGTACAGACCTGGCTACTGCCGCTGGTTTTTTTTTTTCTTTTAATGCTTTAAAGTGCCTTTTAGAATTGACTCTTACAAAAAACCTTGTTTTAAGGCTGCCCGGGATGGCACGGTGTATGGTAACCCTGCACTGCGTGTCCCAGTTAATTCCTTATTCTCCAGAGTAGCTGAATATGTTTACAAATATGTGGGGTGGAGCAAATGTATGGGACCAGTTTGTGTCACCCCCACAGTCAGAGTGTGGAAGGGTGCTTGTCCAGGTCACGGCGTCCCCTCTGCGATGCGCCGTCAAGATGGCAAAACTCCCTGGAAAAGGAGCAGCACTCAGTATGGTTCCTTGGGGACTGTGAAGTCCAGAGTGTTTTTTGAATGCTCTCCATCAGGCTCACGTTAATTCAGGTGTGTTAAGCTGAAGCTCAGGGTTCCTGAAGCTGAAGGCCGGCCGGTGTTGCGAGAGCCCTGCACCTGCAGAGAGCTCACAGGGCTGCGATATCCCCGCAGCCTCTGTCAGCTCTGGGGTATCTCAAGAGCAAAAAGAATATTGAATTTTGACTAATTGCCTGCTGCCTGTGTGATCACAGAGTATAAAATATTCTGATGGTAATGGCAAATGCTGTTACTAGAAGTGGTGTTGGTTTCTGTTCTGCCTGATGATCCACTGCTGAAGGAGCAACGAGAAAGTGGTTGCAGACTGGCTCGAGTGCGCTTCTGCATAGCAGCTCCTCCTGCCCCTGCTGCTCTGGCACTGGGGACTCAGCACCAGCTCACCTGGGGACTGAGGCGTGTTAACGCAAGGGGTTGGGAATGGCAGGCGATGCCTTCTTTGGGGGCAAAGCGTTTGCCAAGTGCTCGAGCAGCCAGAGCATCTCTAAAATCCAGAATGTCGGTGTCAGTTCGCATCCTTCATTTCAGTGGTGGTGGTCTGTGAGCCCCTATACCTGGGAAAGGCCTGGCCCACCTGGGTTTGTCCACCAGTGAGCTGGGTGTCCCTGCTGCCAGCCAGTGGTACCGTGCTTCCAGAGCCTGTTCCTCCTCTGGGCCACCAGCAGGAATGTGAGGAACGCCACTTCCTTTAAAGAAGAAAGAGCTCTGCAAGTGAAATGGAAGGGAAATAGAGTTTGCAGCCTGAGAAGAGCAGAGCAGTAAGGTAGTGTACATACACCTGAGTGGGGCTGTCTGGCACGTGGGGGCGGCTCCTCCCGCTGTGCCTGTGCTCGGGGTTTGAGGCTGATCGTGAAGGAGGCAGAAAAAACGAAGAAGCACTTCATTGTGGGTTTATTTTGTGAAATTAATGAAATTAGGTGCTTTGTTTAATGTGCAAAGCAGGAACGTGCTGCTGGCATTGCTTTTGCAGTTCCTGAGTCATGTGCTGTGAGCAGGCTGGGGACTGAGCAGATTCGGAAGGTTACCTACTGGTCCTGGCAACTTGGAACAGAAGCAGTAATACCTGCCATGCTGTTCAGGCTGAAACGCAGAGGGATTCCTCATCTCCCTGTTTGGGAAAACCTTTTTTCCCCTTCCCTTAGTTCACGTGGGCACTGATGAAAAATGGCTGATTTGGCAGTTCTGGGCAGTCAGTGTGTCAGAGTACTGGAAACAGAGTGGCTCCAGTAAAGCACAGCAAACAGATCAAATGGAGGGTCGGGGAAAATGCACTGCCCTCCTGATTTGTTCTTGTTTTCCAAGTGAACTTGATTGAATTAATTAATTTTATTACATTTAATGATAGCCTAAAGAAAAAAAATTGCTTCATTGTTAGTTTTAGCATATTATACACAAAGTATAAAATGGTGGTTGTATTTAACCACCAGATTGTTTGCTGTTAGTAACCTGTCAAAGTATTGCTGAGTATTTTCAAAACTCTAGAAATTAGTTCGGAGTGGAATTGGTCTGGTGGAATTGTTTGTTTTTTTTTTACTGTGGGACACCTCTAGGTCCTCCACTAAGAGTGAGTTGTGTAAATGACCATAGTTCAACAGCTGTAGAGTGGCTCTGAATCCTTTGTGTGTCTTATACTTAACACAATTAAAGAAAAAAAAAAGGTACTGTAGATTCCTCTGGGAATGTGGGAAAATAAGGCGGAATATTATTTCCTCCAGTTGCTGGTGTGCTTTTCCTAACCTGTGTCATCTGTTGCAGCTCATCCTTGTTAATCATACATGGTTACCCTGAAGTGTAGTATCAGAAGAGAAAGTGGAATCTGGTGTGTTGGGAATAAAAAGTTGGAGTTACCAATTACAGCACCCTTCTTGAGACACGAGGGAGTCAGCAGAGGGTATTAATTCAGTTAGTATTTACCTTTTTATCTGCAGGAACACCAGCAGTAGGTACCTCTGCATCATGTATCTGGGTTTCTGGCTTGCCCAGCACTAAAATACTTACTGGTGTTACACAAGTTATACTTTGTACCTCGTTTTACAGGTTAAATATTACAAAAAAGGTCAATTTACAATGTCGGTCTCAGTCTCTCTGCCAGGGCCTGGCATGTACACACACAAAGGAATTGGTTCACTTGGCAAATGAATGGGAACTGAGGAGATTATGTTTTGTAAGTGATTGAAATCCTGTTGTCTTGGTCTCAGGTTTGCTGCTTCTAAGGGTGACTGTTGCATTTGGAAGAAAAAAATCAGGGAATTCAGGTGAAAAATTAAAACTAGATATGAAGGAAAAATTAGTGCTAATCAAAGTGAAGGTTTTCTGCAGGGAGAGTGCCTAAGAAAAAGAGGGAAACCAGTTTGTTTCCTGCCAAAGCAGTGATCGTTGTGGGAAACAGTGTCCCGAGGAGAGTGAGAGAGGGTGGAATTACTGCAACAGGGGGGAAAGAATAACCTGTGGATCTGGTGTCAGTGCTCTGTTGTTGACAGACCGCAGGAGCTGTTTGGGGGCTGTTTGGCCTTGGGGCGAGCCAGGCACTGGGGAGCCCTGCAGAGCTGCACCTCCTTGGAGGCCGTTGTAGCCCCGGGGGTAAAATGTTCCCGCAGTTACCTAAAACTCATCTTTGTGTTACCTGAGAACGAGTGAGGGAGCCCCCCAATGCTGGTGTGCCCCATGGGCACATCCCCGTTGCACAGCTCTGTGAGAGTCCTGAGCTCTGAGTCTTCCTGATGACCCTGCTCACCTTAGTGCCTTCGGACTTAATTAGCTGCGGAGTCACTGCAGGTCTGTGGCTGTGCTGCTGAGTTAGTGTGAAGTTGCTGGGTTCCCAAACTGCTTTCCTTCACAGCGAGGTCATCTGGAATACCTGCAGTGTGAGTCCTGGTGAGAGGAGCCAGCCCAACAAAACGGTGAGGGGACAGTGGAAACGTGGACTTAACTGGTTTGGTTCACAGAAACTGGAATTGAGAAAAGTTGAAAACAATGGCAGGAACTGAGTTTTAAGTCCAGCATGTGGCAGTAGTTTTAGCAGGAGGTTTTGCCAGACACCGCTGCTGAGGGGGAACGTGGACCTTTCTGCGTTCTCCGGCGGGTTCCTCACTGTGACGTGCGTGAAGCAGGAGTGATGTGGAAAGATGCGTTTTCTGGAAAAAATCCTTGCACTACATGTCAGTGTTACATATGGTGATTCTCTGACAGTAGGGGCTTCTTTGCCTTACAAAGACAGAGGTTTGTGTGGCAATTTTGTTTCTTGGCTTCAAGCATAGGGCTGGTTTGGTCCAGATAAAAGACTCTGAGAAAGTTAATGCCTTGCCAGGCAAGAGGAGGGATGCTGGCATGAAGAGAGATGCAATGCCCTTGGTGGTTGTCTTTCTCCAAAAGTTATCTGATGTAAATATTACATTCTCTGCATAAATTTATTATAGATAATTGACTGCATCTTGCTTGGAAATGGGTACCAAAGGTTGTTTTATAGCTTCTGTGTAATTGAAATTCCAGTAGGAGAGGCCTTTGTCTTAGAAACCACATTTGAATCACTTTTTTATTGTAACATTAAAGCAATATGTTACAATGTGAGGGGTTCAGTGTGCATGTGTGTCAATAATTACCAGATTTCCACACTTACAGTGAATAAAGGAAACTCTTGGAAAAGCGTGTCAAGCTTTCCCTGAAAAGAGGTGATCTGACAGTTGCATTGACAGCACGTGCGCTCTGACCTCGGGAGAGCCTCCCTGGCACAGCTCAGTGCCGGTGTGGGACCGCGTGCTCTGCCCTGCAGCCAACGCTCAGGCTGGGCTGCCTCGTACCCTCGGCGCTGACAGGTTTGGGCGGCAGGAAACCAGCACCCCAGCGTGGAAGTGGGGAAATTGTAGAAGCCCATCTGCAGGGAGGTTAATAATAACAAGCCACAGTGGCTGGGAACAGGACTCATCCGGTGTTGCCAGGGTGGTGCGGCCGCAGGAAGGGTCGGTGGCCACAGGAGGGTTGGTGGCCGCTGGAGCAGGAGGGCGACCGAGGGCACTGCCACGGCCTGGGTGTGGAGTGTGGGAGCTTTGATGTGCTTCCATGGAAGGTTCTAGTTTTACTCACTGAAGCTCCTTTGTTTTGCAGAGATCTTGATGCAGACGCCCTTTTGGATTTCTTTTTAATAGTGTGTGACCCTTCATCTTTGATCCCTTGACCTGCATTACTTTGGTAACCATTTCATTTTTTTAATTTCATTTCATTTTTAATTTTGGTGTGTAAGCTGTAACATTTCATCATTTTAAACTGTAGTGTTCTTTGACCTCCCCAAATGTCTTTTTTTTTTTTTTTTTCCTATGAGGATGGGTAATGTTGGCTTTTCTTGAATAAACATTGTTTCAGTTGTTAATAAACTATGTAATTTGCGTTGTTTTTTGCTTCCTTTAAGTTCAACAGTCTGTATGTTGCCTGTATAATACTTTACGTTTTTTGATTTGTGTTCTCCCTGTATGTAATTAATTTATTTCGATATTTATGTACATTTTTGCTTTTCATTTGCATTTTTTCTACAGTTCTTTTGTTCAGTAAAACCCACGCTCGTGGCCGATCCGTGTCCCCTTCAGTCACTTTCTGATAGCCTGAAGTAACCATGCGAATATTTCAGATACTCTTACGAATAAGAACTATTCTTTGCTGTTGAAATTTTGTTCCCTGTCCTGAAGATAACTTTTCCTGAGCATCAGCTCCAAACTGATAGCTGTTTTAATAAAAGATTAGGCTTTAGACCAAAATGAAAATCTCAATTGAAACTCAATTTGCATTTATTTTTCCATTATCTTTGGAGCCCAAAGGGAAGTTATCGATGCCTGGAGCTGTGCTTAAGGCACGGCTGTGCTTAGGGAAGCCGCGTGGTGTGTACGTGGGATGGCAAAGCCCCCAAAGCTTAGTAGCTGATTCTTTCCACTTTCCTACTGAAAGGGAACCAGTGGATAAGATAGATTTTGGCCAGATTCTGTTTTAATCTGGTAAATGATCATGTGAAAGCCACAGAGCACGGCCCACTAAAGTACAGATTACTTTTTAAGTGTCTCATTATTTTATTCTCTAACATTTAATGCTGCAGTTTTCATTGCACACAGATGAAGCTTCCAAATGAACACTGAAATGGATTTAGGTCTTCTCAGAGCCTTGTTGATGCTTATAAATGTATCATTCATTAGAACTACAGATTAAAATTGTAGCAAGCTGTGCACATAGTCCCAGCGGGCTCTGCCAGTGCCAGGCCTTGGGAGGAGCCTGAAGCCCACTGAACACCCAGCAAGCTCTGCTTCCCTGTCTGGGGGTCCTGTTGACCCCAGGGCTGAGACTGAGCTGCCTCCTTCCCTGTGAGCCCTCTGAAAGGCCCGGGGGGATCAGCCCCGGGTTCTGTGTGAGCAGTAGGGATTTCACCCTCATCACCAGAGACTGGTTCAGGAAGCAGCTGGTTTGAATTGGCATCCCTGCTTGAGAAAGGTACTTCCAGCACTGATCTCTGTGCGTAACCGCAAGATCCCTGTTTTTAAACTGCCTTTGTGTGGCAGAATTGCCTGTTAACAATAGCAGATCCAGAATTCTCTGCCCAGCACCTCCATGTTGGTGTGTGAGTTTCTCTGACCCCATGGCTACAAGCCATGCTGGACCATCACAGCCTACATCAGTGCTTGAAGCATTCAGGTGATTTTTTTGTTCTCCTCTCCTGTTCCAAATTTTAGCTATAATAGTTTTTGAAGACCTGAAGTCATCAGTTCTAATACACAAACTGCTGCTCCTCATCAAGTGTGTCTGGGATAGCTGAGATTTGGCCTTGGCTCTGGGTTTAATGCAGCCTGATAAGAAGGATCCTCTAGAAATCATCTTGAGCTATTTCTCCACTCTGCAGAACAGGGTTTTTAAAACTCAGTTGAAAAAAATACTTATTTTGCTCAAGAAAGCTCCTTGAAGACTGTTTTTCTTCTCCTTGTAACACATATTTTATGTTGGCAGCAGTTAGATGTGAATGCCTTGACTTTCCAGGGAAGCACTTTTTAAAAAACCTTTAATTGGACATTTGGAAACTGAAGGGAATCTCCCTCCCTGTGCAGAGGGCTGGCTGTTGGTTGCCTCCTGCTAGAACAAATAGCAGGGAAAAAGAAGAGATGGAATAAAAATGGTTGGTGTTGGGAATTGGAGTCAGTAATATAAAAACAGATGAGCTTAAAATATGGTTAGAATGTCTTGTTTCTTTTTTTGTCATTTCATGTTTTGTCATGTCCATCCCGCCTCCTTTCATAAGGTAAGCGCTTTGAGCCATGGAACTAGCCGGGTGTAGCTCCCAAGGTGGTGGGGTGACAGAGTGGTGCATGCTTTGTTGTGACCTTTCCACGTGCTGGGTTAGATGCAGATGTTTATTTGCAGAAATCAGTGTAATAACATGGGTTATGCCTGTTCAGCTGTTGCATGGGCTTCCAGGATGCTTGGGAAGGGAGGAGTTAGGAATTGTCCTCGGTTTCTTGTATAAAAACCAGTAAATACTAGCAAGAAAAGCTGGTTTGTTGACTCAGCAATAGCACTGCCGTTTGCCCCAGTGTAAAATCTGTCCCCAAGTTTCTGCTGCAGTGCTGCTGGATACAGCAGGAACAGCAACAGCTGACCCTCGGATGGCAAGAAATGATGGAACTTAATTCACTTTACTGAGCTTGTTTTTTACAGAGCAGGAACTAAAATACATGTTTTCTTCAAACACTTAATCAAAGAACTACACAAATGCTGCAAGATGTTTGCAAAGCAAAACATTTGTCTATTTAAATACTGAGAGAATACTGTATTGAGAGATTTGCTCCTACTTATGAGGTTTTTCTGTTACTCAAAGCCAGAATGTTGATAACATCCACTCCTGAAACAAGTCTTAATTTTGAAATCTGTGCAGTATCTTCTGCTATTGGAGGCTTTTACATGCTAACCTCGACCAAATGCTGAAGGGTTGAACTGAAATCCTTGGCACATGTACAAGATTTGGAGTGTTGCATGTTTTGCAGTTTAGGTAACGCAGCTGGGGTTGGATTAACGTAGTCGGCTTTATTCAACCTAATAAACACCTGTGTGTCATCTGCATGTACTGCTTTTTTAATAACACATACTGACAGCAGCAAATTGCTCACTTTGGTCTGGACAACTTTAAAAAATCAGATGTATCAGTCAACATATGCACACTATTTTCTGTTAATACTGAAACTCATCCAGAGGTGCAGGATGAAGGTACGGGACAGGTCTATCCCCCCCACCTAAGCCTGTATCTGGGAAAACACAGATCTCTGTGCAGGACCTTACTGTACACAGTAAACTAAGCAAGTGGCAACAGACCCTCCTCACGTTTTATGGCTGGTGTCTTCTAGGCACAGATCCTGCTGCTCTAGGGTGAAGAGGAAGAGAATTCCCCCTTTCCAGCAGAGCCCGAGCGCTGCTCTGGCCTCGCAACAGGGCACGGGCCCTGGCAGCAACTCTGCGGGGCAGTTACCCCCAGGCTGGGGGTGAATTTTTCAGGCTTCTCACCCCGCTTGCTGCTCTGGGTGTGCATTGATTTGCAAAGTCCTTAAATGTAATTATTGCTCCTGCTTTTAATCTCTAACTTCTCAAAGCGCGTTAAGGTCTCTGTTGGCTGAGAGGGTGAGCCGGTGCCTCTGGGCAGCTGGCTCTGACCTGCTCCTGTGCTTCTGCTTTTCCTCTGCTTCAGAAGTAGAACTGTAGCACTTGACACCCCACACTGGCTTTGTGTGTGCTAGAGCAGGGTCCTTCGCCTGTCCCCTGCTCATAGCTGCAGTTCAGCTCAGAAAATGCTCAGTGTTAAACATGTGTTTTTATTTCTCCTTCAGGTTTGGCTTGTCTGCTTTTCAGCTCTTCTAGACATTGGAAATTCCAGTTTGTGTTTATTTTCTCTGGATTCCCTCCCACAAGACAAAAGTGAATTCAGCACGGATTATTGGGGAGAGCCTTGCCTGGAAATAAGGATAATTGCAGTCTCTGGCTGCGCCACAGTTTCACTGATGATTTTTTTAAAGTTACTCACCTGCACTGTTATCTGTTTCCTCAGCTGTAAAACGTGGGTAATTACCTCCATTGTAAAATGTTACAGGGTCTGCTGGTAATTATATGAATGAAGCGCTAATTACAGTGATTATCCCTTGGACCTAGTCTAGATCTGGCTGATGTTCCTGTTGTGAGGATTGTATGAAACAAATACTACAACTTGCCTTTCTCCATTCTTTGGAGGGGCCTGGAAGGTGCTGTGGTGTGCGATGTACGTTCCTGGTGAGAAGTTCTGCTCTGTCACCCAGGTCCATCTGTTCACTCCTGTCCCCTCAGCCCTCACACACTGGCAGGGCGGTGGGCTGAGGAGAGGCTGAGGAATATACTGATTCAGTAGTTCAATCCATGTGTAATTTGATAACCAGGCTTTATGCTGCAGCTTCACTTTCTCTCTTGGGGATATGTAGAAGGTGGCAGCTGGGGAACAGTGCTCCTGAGGTACCTGTTGGGTTAGGGGCTTCACTGTTCCTGAAGAAGTTCTGACCTTGATGCCAGGAGAAGTGTCCTTCCAACTGTGAAGATAATTTCAGTCCTGTAAAAGGCTACAGCTTGTGAGACTTTATTATCAAACATTTTATTTGCTTTTCTCTTCTCTATTTATTTAGGATACATTTTCTTTGTATCTGGGAATAGCTCTACTATTCCCTGAGCAGGGCTGGGTAGTGGAGAAAGAACTGATATTCTTCAAGGTAGAAATGACATGTTCTCATCCAGAAAATCCTGCTGCTGCAGGCCGGATGGTGCTGTAGTTTCTGATGGTTGTAGTAAGTCATGTTGTACACCTGGTAGCGATGGGAGTCTCCTCTCCTGCCCACCTTTCCCTGACACAGACCTCGTGGCTCAGTAACAACAAAAATCGTGCCTGGTGCATCTTGCTGCAGCTCTGCCTGCTCTGTTGTGCCATGTCTGCTTCCCTCTTTCCTAGGTTCTGCTGGGTGGATTTCAGCCCTTACTTCCAGTCTCCACACACCCTCTTCCCATCAGTCTCAGCCTTTCATTGCCCTGGAAGAGCAGCTGTAGAACTGAGTTCTGTCTTCAGAATTTGGTAATTGAGCAGCTCTTCCTTTCTCTTAGTTTGAGTGCAGTGAATTTTTGACTTTAAAGAGGAGAGTTTAGTTACAGTCCAGGATGATGGTTTGGAAAGGCTTTGTGGCAATGGAATGGCAGTTTTTAATTGCAGTTTTGCACCTGAATTTTCCAGACTAGATGCTCCTCTCTTCTCTGACAGCTTCTGCGATTGATTTTATGGCCTGTTCTTATCCATGACAGGATACTCATGTACTCCAGGGATGGGAAAAACATGCCATTCCCAATAAGTGAAAGCGGTCATTGCCAGGCAATTAAAGGTATGAAAAGAACTTCCCTCTCTAGATGGAGGAAGAAGTAAATGAGGGATTATCATCCCTCCCACGGTCGCTCTTGCTTTAGAGCATGTAAACTAGAGATGGGTGTCTGCACTTCACCTAACCCTTTTCTGCCAGACTTATTTAAAAATCTTGTTCATTTGAGAAGCAGAAAACTTGGTTTGTCCCTGCAGAAGCATCATCTACTCAGATGAATGATTCTGGTGTGAGGGGCTTCAAAAGTGAATGATGCCACACATTCTTACTGCCCGTTGCACATCTGTGTGTGCTCTGCAAGTCGTGTGTGCTGAGGGATGTTAAATTGCTGCATACCCTGGAGAGTGATCAGTAATTCAGATTTCAGATTTATCTAACTCTAATTTTGCATCCTCCTTGCAAAAAAGTGGGAAGATGTATGATAGTTGGGATTTCTGTATCTTGGCACCACTCTGAATGCTGTAAATCGACAGTGTAAGTAACGTGCAAACTTTTTTAAAAAAATTAAATATATAATTGTATATATTTTTATATGTAATATACATTTTTATATAATATATAAATATTTTATCTAAATATTTAAATATAATAATAATTATAAACTCTCAAATCTTCCTTCTCTTAAAAATGAGTACACTGACTGGCTTTCGTCGTGGTGCAAAGTGTTGTGTAAAATCACTGTAACTTCTGATAGAAATGTTTTTAAGTGTCTGAATGAAAACGCAGCATCGGTGTGAAAGTAGAAAAGGTGTTAACGCGGATGTGGTTCCAAATGATGTGCTGCAAAATGTAGGTTTCCCTAGTTTTGAGAGCAGGTTTTAAGCACTGATATATCCCATGGGGGGCAATCGCACACCTCAGTGAAGGAGCTGAGGTGCGGTTTGTACGTGTCAGGGATTGCTACAGGAAATCTGCTTTAGCCATGGATTTTTACTTGGTTTTGTAATTACCTGTCACTGCTTGGCTCTGTGAGTCAGTAGGTTACAGATGAACCGTGTGCTGGTTTCGGGCCAGGCGGTGCCGGGAGTGCCGCTGGCCGTGCCCCCACGGTCGCCTGTCCTGTCCTGGCTGTGCCGGTGGCTGCGGAGCGTTTGGAATCGCTTGGTCACCCCGGCCCGCTCAGTACCAGGGCCGTGGTGCAGGACGGGGGCACAGCCTGGCATGCTCAGAGCCGCCGGCCGAGGCGGCTGGAATTGCCTGTCCCTGCGGCATCGCCGGAGGAGGAGGGTTTGCATCGCGCCCTGTTTCCAGCTGCCCCCGTGTCTGTACGGACGCGGAATCCCCACAGGAGGGTGCTGTGAAGGCACTGAATGTGCAAGGTTTGCAGGGAACACCAGGGCTTGGAGGAGACAGCGATTGTAGGGCAGCCAACGGTGTGGCTCTGGCACGGGCAGCGCCTGAGTCGCCCTGGGGAGGAGTGCGGGCCGAGCTCAGCGCTGGCACTCGCAGCATCCCGCTGCCGTGCCCGGGTGCTCCCACGTCTGGGTGTTGGAGTGCAGGTGATGGCAGCAGGAATGCCAGTGCTCGGGTGCCGCAGGGTTGAGCGAGTGGTAGCTGCAAGGTGTCCCAGGACTGTTCCCGTGCCTCCTGCTCGCAGCAGGTACTGGGGACTTCCCCAGGAGCGTTGTCCGTGGCCTGTGAGTCGTGTGACTTCTTAACAACAAGCCTTGGGGCCACCCAGCTACCTTCCTGTCTGTGTATAGTATGTTTACTCTGCACAAGCAGCAAAGTGCATTTGTTTGCAAGTAGAGCCTCTTAAGTTCTGTCCTAAAATACTTTGTAAGTTGGACCCTTTTATTCAGCGTGATCAGATGAGAAATAGCAGTGAGACCTCCCTTTGGTTTCTGGCTGTGCAACTTTTCTTCCAAATATTTAATCAAAGGTATTATTCCTTTTGCACAGTACATGCTCATGGCAAAAAACTCCTCTGACAAGGCCAGTTAAGCAGCACTTTCACAGAATTCTCCCTTCTGCTGGGTGCTGCTTCACCCTGAAATTAAGTGTGATCTTTTAAAAACGAGCAACCCTCCACCCCAGGGGCTGCACGTGTCTGCTCTGCCCCTTGCTTCCTTCTGCTTTTCACTTTGTAAATAAACTTTTGAAACCAAGTAGAAAATGAAACTGAAGTAGAGACTTTTCTTTGGGATGAATCTCTAGGACTTTTGGGGGGATTCAGTCTAATTCTGTTATGTGAAGTATGGGAATGCTGATGCCTTCCTTTAATGGCAGCAAGATCGACTGATGGAGCTGTGGTAGTGGTGAAGTGTAAAATTGGCTGCTTAGTACATCAGAGCACATCACTCTGAAACTTGGGACTGGGATCTGTGTGTGAGTCCCTGTGGGGATCCTCTGCCAGCCGTGGGGACGTCGCTGCACGTGCCGGTTCAGTACCCGGGTTTGGATCCCAGGTGCTTGGATAAAGGACGGTGCTTTGTGTTACCCTGCGGGGTTGGCACTCGTCTGAAATTGCATCCCCAGAGCTTTTGGTGGGATGGGTGATCCTGAAGCTTGGCTAATACACACTGCACAAGAGGTGCCTGGTGGCAGTGGGAGCTTTGCCTCAGCACCCACATGGCAGGACCGAGCTGGTCTTGTGTCCAAACACTGTTAGATCAGCTGCAGGCGCTTACAAACAGACTTGGCTTTTGGCCCTGTAAAGGGAGACATTCAGCTGCTGAGGGGAATTCTGCCTTGGCAGTAACCAGCCCCAGTTTGGTGGTTTCTGTTACCAGGCAGAATCTGTTTGGATGTTAGAAAATTAGAGCATAAATTCCTGCAGCAGTCAGCTATGTCTGCGTCACCTCCGTGACCTCTTAACTGCTGCTCCTGTGAACAGTTGCCACTAAACACAGTCAATAACCCCGTTCCACATTCCATTGGATCGTCTCCTCCTGCCATCTTAAATGAAAAATAAACAAAAGAGCTTAAGCGTGCAGTGTGCTAAATAGAGTAATAAGCTGTGAAAATATTTTCTGGGGGAATCTGGGGCAAGAGCTGTCAGCAGGAGTGAGCTGATTGGAGCTGCAGCAGAATGGCTCTGGGAGGTGGGCATGGGGACAATGAGGGGAGATTTGTTCAAATGTATGTCTGCTTTTGGTTTTTTACCCTTTCCTGAGTAGTTTTAGGAAATCTCTCCCATCCCTTCGTAAATTGGTTACCTCTGCACATCAGAAAGCCTTGGATCTAAGTACCCACTAAGCTGCTCCTGTGCTGATTTGACTTTGCCTGTTTAATGTAAAACAGGTTTTAATCTTCTCATTTAGATGTTTTAATAGAAAGTAAATGTTTAACTTGCTTTGCTGTGGCATCCAAATCTGTAATCCGTGGGACTGTTTTTAATGAAAGGAAAATGTGCTTTTGTTTAAAGTAGGTGTTACAGCGCAGGTGATGCTGTGGGCAGTGGCGCTGGCGTGGGCAATCACAGACCCATATCAGGTATTTTTGGCGTTGGTGGATCCTGAATTTGGGGATGGTGTGTTTAGGAATGTGCAGGGGAGAGCCACGAGAACCCCATCTCAGGATAGTCTGAGTGTAGGAAGTAGGGAAGGGTCAGTAACAATGCTGTAAGTACAGTGTCAGTGATTCCTGCCCCCGAATTCAGCCATGGCTTTTCCCAGAGGTTTTTCTGGAGTCGTACTTGTGTTCTGATGGTGTTACAAGGCTGTTGCTGCTTCAGCAAGGGACAGCCAAGCCGAGCTGTGTGCTTGCCAAGGAAACTGTAAAGTAGGCAGCACTGGGTTTGGTTCCTGCACACAGAAGGAGGGTTCTGCTCTTCTGTAGCCACTTAGTTTGTTTACAGTTTAATTTAATTTAAATTTTTTAAAAAGGCATTTGTGGCTCCAGGACGCACATACAGCTAGCAAAGTAACAGGCCAAAGTCAAAACTGATCAAGGGGTGGAACACACAGTTAATGTAAATAGAAACCCCATGGGGGCAAGTGCAGGCACCTGTGCCCGCTTTGGGGCAGGACCCAGAGCTGTTTGCCCCTTCAGATGCATATACTGCCCAAATTAAAATTGGGATTTTTTAAGGCTGAAAGTCCAGCAGTCTTGGAAGCTGGAGAGTGCTGCTGAAGGATTTACCTGTATGTTTCCCACCAGCCCGTGCTGTCGGGATGGAACTGCCATTCAGGCCAGCTGGAGGCAGAGAGGCACCTACAGGTGCTCCATAAACACCACTTCCCCCATCAGAAAGCCAACTGCACTGATACAGCTTTGGCTGGGTAAACAAAGTGCTCTGATTTCCAGGCCTGTGTTTTAAGTTGTCGAGCTCTAATTATGTAAGTGCCAGTGTTATAAATAGCGGGTGCAGCTGGCAAGCCCCAGCCACGGCGTGCCGAGCCACTGGCGCTCGCTAGTGAAACCAGGGGGGATGGTTCTTTCTTTTGCTGTTTTGGCTTTTCCCGTCGCGCTCCTTGCTTTCCCCAGCCAGGCTCACAGGGGCTGGTCCCTGGGGCCAGGCTTACCATCCTTCCTGGGACAGGGGCCAGCTCAGGGGCAGGAGCATCCTGTGGCCCCTCGGTTTGTACCTGGTCTGTGTGTCAGCTGTGTGTAAAAGGCAAAGAGAAGAAAACTACTGGTAAAATAATAAATCTACTTCAAACCAAAACTGTTCACTCCTGCGGTGTCATCACACTTCAGGGCTGGGGCTGCATCACAGGTGTATGGAAAATGGTGTCACATGGGGTATCCCAGCAGCATCTGCAGCGAAGGATTCACTGTTCTCCACAAGATGACCAGGGAGAGGTTGGCATCCCTCCATGGGGAAACAGCTGCTCCGTCGCTGTGCACCAGAGGAATGAGTTGGGTTTACAGCATAGTAACTTAAATGTTTAATTTTCTGAGTTGTAGTTGTTCTAATTAAATGAATTTGAATATTTTTTAAATTTCGGTTTTTTCCTTTGACTTTTTTTTCCTTTTTGACCAGAATCCTAGTACGCCTAGTAGGTCCTGGGCACACCAAGATGCTGGGACAGCGCCAGGGGTTGAGAGCAGAGCCATGCGGGGAGGGTTAGGGTGTGGGGGGAGACAGAGTTGGAGGTGTTTGCCCTCTCTGTAGGATCAGGTTGAAAGGTGTCACCAAAGTAATAGAAGTATTATGAAAGCAATCAGATATGCATTACCCCCTTGGTGTGTTAGAGGTAGCTCCTCCCTCTGCAAGGCCAACCCATTCTGAATTCATCCCCCGGGATTTGGCTTTAAAACATGTTCGCTGCCAGCTGACAGAAGAGTCAAGCTCGGATTTATTACACTGGCACCTGCAGTAAAAAATGACAGACGACGAGAATGTATTTAATTATCATTCAGCGCCACATCTCTGCCTGCTCCGGTCGCGGAGCTGCAGCTGTTGGCACACGCTTTAGTTTAAAGTCAATGTGCTTATCTGGAGAGGGGCCTGGAGGGAGCGGCCGGGGGAGCCGGCAGCTTCTCCGGGCCCGGGGCTTGAGCGAACGCGGATCTCGCAGCGCCAGCCCGCCTCGTTCAGCGGCCCTCCCGCACCTCCCGCTCCGGGAGCGAACCGTTCCCCGGAGCTCCGGGCGGTGTCCCTGCCTCGCCAGCCGCTGCCATGGCAGGGCCCCGCTGGCAGCGATCCCGCGTCCCAAAGGCAGCTGCGGCTGGAGCAAGGTCAGAGGGACACTCGGCACTGCAGCAGCGGCGGGAGCGCTCCTTCCCAAACCGCGGCTCCAGCAGCGTTCACGTGTGTGCTGGGCAGCCCTGCTGCGTGTGTCGTGTGTGCCGCGACATGTACATGTACATGGGCACGCGCCCGCATACACAGACACGTGCACATGCACACACACACGTGCGTGCAGACATACACGCACACACGCACACGTGCGTGCAGACACGTACAAACAGACATACGTGCATACAGACACGTACACACACACACACGTGCATACAGACACGTACGCACACACGTGCATACAGACACGTACGCACACACACACGTGCATACAGACACGTACGCACACACACACGTGCATACAGACACGTACGCACAGACACACGTGCATACAGACACGTACGCACACACACACGTGCATACAGACACACGCACGCGCGTACCTGGCGCGGGGGAGGCGGCCCAGGTGCTGCTGCCCCGGCCCCAGGTGCGCGGCCCCTGCCAGGTGCCATCAGTTCGCACTGATGAGGCTGCCATGGGAGCTGGACGAGCCCGGCGCCCGCCCGAGCTGCTCTGGCTTTCCTGCGGTGTCCCCTGGGCGCAGAGCCCGGTGTCCCCGGCAGCCCCTGGACACAGGTGAGTGAGTGCTCCCGGGCAGGCAGGCCGGTGGACTGTGGCAGGTTTTTTGGGGGGAAAAGCAATTCCAAGGATGAGTCGAGCTGCTCCTGAGGGACGAGGATTCGGGGTTGCTGAGGGAGGGGTGTCCTCCTCACCTCCTTGCTTTGTAAGAGGAAAAGTTGCTCTTGGGGTTTCACTATCGCTTTGTTGCCTCTGCTCACCAAAATGTGTGGGGAAAAAGGAGTTCAGGGAGGATTAAAATATCTGATTCTTGCTGGTTACTGAGCCGTTGGATGTGAGCTCGGCATCTTTGCGCCTCATGGAGGAAACAGCCCATGAGGAGAGGTGGTCAAAAGAATTGGCCAAAAAACAGGAGAAAAATATGATCTTTTGCAAAGCTTAAGAGGAAAACTGAAGATTTTTGATCTTGCCAAAATGCCTTTGACATTGGAGCTTTCCTTGCTTTTGATAATGGGTTAAAAAATACTAAGTTAAAAGCAAAAACTGGAAGTGATCTGGAAGCGAGGAGTTTTCCTCAGTGCCCTGTCATGTGGTGTCCTCGCTGTTGTGTGCAGGACAGGGAGATGTTTGCTTTTTGGGGATACTCCTGGCAGGAGCATTTTGCACACCAAAACTCACATGTTTTGGTGGATGTGGTGGTTTCTGTCAGGGTTTTGGCTGCAGGAGCCATGCTGGTGAGCACTACTGTGTTAACCGCACCAAACCCCACACTTGGAAGTGGAGCTATCAGCTGGGGATATTTCAGAGCGGGTGTTGAAATGAGGCAGTTTTTAGTATTCATGAAAAATGCTTGTGACAGCCTTACCCCAAGTAATGAGCAGCCACCTGCAGTTCGGAGCAGTGCTTGATAATGCTGTAATTAGATTGGAGATGCAAAAAAGCTCATTAAAATTAAATAACATATTTGTCACTGTTTTAAGAGGTGCAGATTGCCTCGAACCATGCTGGTCTGTTGACCTTGAGTATTTTGGCATAGTCCTTGCTGTCAAGTGCACGGAAATCATGCCGGAGCATCCCACAGGCAGTTTTGTGGTGGGGATTTCGGGTTAGGGTGCTCACCTGCCCCCATCACATCATTTGGATCTCACCAAACGGGGCTGTGCTGCCACCACTGAGATGCAGCATGGGGGGATAGGCTTATCAAAGGCTCGGGTCTCTGCCTCTCCAGTTTTTGTTAAAACACAATAAAATGTGTTTTGAGTCTCCTTCTTCCTCCTGCCTGAAAAGGAACGTGCAAAGCCTTGATGGCATTTATTAACAAGACTGTAATTTTGAGCAATTAATTTTTAATCACTAATTTGTTGTGTTTTCTGATGTTTTATACAATACCCATTTGTTTAAACCCCTTTTATCACCACAGAGGAGACGGGTGTTGTGTCAGGATCTCTATTTGGGGCATCCTGTGCTGGCTTGGCTCTGCCCTCGGGAGGGCTGGATGTACCGAGGAAAGGTGGCTCTGGAGAAAGGCCTTTACAGAAAGGATTTCCCTTTCTCCTGCCCCAGAATGGTGGTGCTGCCAAACAGACTGTTGCGGCCACACACTGCCCTTCACCTCCAGAGATGCTGGCCGGCTGGCTGACCGGCCAAGGCTTCTCTTGCTTTTGTACACAGAGAAGGGAATTAAAAACTAAAAGTTTTTCTTCCTCCTCATCGCTAGTTGTAGGTAATTACATGTAGGTGTCTTGGAATGGGCATGTTTACAGGCGCTCCCTATTTTTGGCATGTGGGATTTTCCCTGTGTAGCATTTGGGTTGTGAGCAGCACCAAAGGCACCCCGGATTCTTAGCCTGATGCCTGGATCACTGTTGATTTGTTTGGGAACTGGGGGAGAGGAGGGAGGAGAGAGGTGCCTCTGAGCACCTGAGGATGGAGCATCCCTGTGGCATCATGGCTCTTCGGTGTCTGCAGGAAGGGAGTTTGTAGCACAATTTCTTGTGCCTTACAGAGAAACTTTTTTTTTTTTCATAATACCTTTTTTCCCCACTTAGGAATGATCTTGGAAGGGCTCAGGATCAGGTGGTGGCAGCTTGTGCTGCCTCACAGCTGGGCACACTGCTTGGCTTTGTTTGCTGCCAGTCATGTCAGTGTTTTCTGTTATATTCCTGGCACCAAATGGGAATTTTCTCAGAGCTTGTTCTGACTAATGTTGATGAAAGGGCAAAAATTCATTATTAGAGAGAAATAGCTGGTGCTAGACTGGCGTTCCCAGGTGGATGAGTGAATATCAGGAAATGTCTGTAGTGAAATTTCTTCTGCACAGCCTGGGCCATGGCTGCCCCCGCACTGGCTGCGTGGGCTGAGCTGTGAGAGCTGCGTGGCCCCAGGGTTTGGGAACAGCATTCCCCTTGTAGTGCCTGTACAGCTGCCCAGGTCTGTGCCAAGGGGGTCCCCAGTGCCAGGCCCTGGCAGGTCCTCTGGGCAGAGGTGGTTCCACGGGGTCCCCAAAAGCGGTGCAAGAGCCCGTGATGGGCAGACAGAGCCTAAACCTAAAAACAGTAAAATCAGATAAGATGTTTTCCCAGGCCCAGGTTGAGATTGGAGCTGTCCACTTTCTTCTCTTATCTGGGTGCTTGATTATAGGCAGAGTAATCCTTGTTCTTTGTCCAAGCTGGGATGGATAGTAGAGGAGGGAGCTGTGAGTGAATGGTTCTGTCACCAATAAGTGTTTTCAGATAAAGAGAACGCGCAATACCCATTGTGCTTGGAGTGGAGTGAAGGGCTGTGGCTCAGGCTCCTGGTCAGATCCGAGTGGGTCCTTTAGGCAAGTCTCAGGCAACTAGAGGAAAAGAACCCCCCAAAAACATTTGGCCTTTGTGGTTATGTGGAGAATCAGCTGGCAGAGTAAACCCTGGGTAAGCATCCTCAGTTTGCTGCCTCCTGAAATGGAGCAGCTTTCGGAGTTTGGAGCCACAATTTATATTCAAATGAAGGTCATTTGAAAGGTGTAACACAGTAAACAGCCATTATTTCATTTTGATAGTGGTACTAAAATTATAGTGTTGGTTGAATTATTTTAGTATAGGACCATTACCATCTCCCTAAAACACTTAGAGGGGTTTTATATCAGTGCTGCAGTCCTGAAATTAGAGGAAAATTAAAAATCACACGACTGTGGTAGGAAAGTAATTTATTTGAGAGGATGCCTTTGTTTTATCATGGAGTCTCTTTCCCTTCTGCTCTGCTGAGAGAGATGTGCTCCCAACACCCGGACAGCCTCTAAGGGCTCGTCTTGCAGAACCAGGAAGGCACCAGCTTCCCATCAGTCAGGGCTGCCCTGAGCCACCCCTAAAATTTAATTTTTAATTTTTTTTTCTTTTCAAATAAAAGCAGGTGCTGTGGTGTTACCTGACCCAACACTGTCAGCGTGTTGTATTTCAAACACTGTGTAGGGAGGTAGATGCACACTTAAAATCTGTATGCACTGATTTTCTTCTAGGAATACATGTAGTAAAAGTTGGAGTTAATAGAATGGTAGTGGTTTCCCTCATCGGGGTGGCCGAGTGAGGGTGCCTTTGTGGAGCCTGACAGTGACGGCTGCTTTTGGTGGAAGGGGGGATACGCAGGGGCTGCATGGGAGCCAGAGCTGGCGGACGTGAATGAAATCTTAATTGGGAAATTCCCGTAGATTATTACAGCTGCCTTCATTAACATTTTCACACTCGGCTGGTAACAAATGAGGAGAAGGGCTGTCTGTGCCACTGGATTTATAGTGTTCCGAATCTGCTCCGTACTCGGGTGTGCACAGTCTGCACCCTTGCCCGGAGGTACCTGCCTTTGAGTAGAAGGAATCATGTGCTTTTTGTGGAGGGGTGTTCTGTGAGGATTTCTGTGAAAGTCTGTACTGTCAAGAAGCTGGTTCTCAGTAAAAGGAAGGAATAATGTGCAAATAAAATTCCCTTTAGCTTACAATTCCTGCAAGAATTCAAGATGTGAAATTTCTCATTTCTAGCTGTGTATCTGACAAAGTTTAGATTGGGTTTGGATATGGTTTTTATGGGGCTTCTGATCCGTTATTGCTCCAGGTTTTTTTCAGTTGCATGAGGAAGATGCCAAGTGTGTATCTACTGGGAAAGAGCATAAACTCCTAAACCTTGGAAGCTGAGCTGCTTCAACAGTACTGAAGCTGACATAAATGATGCACTGGCCATGAAAGGTGTTGGCCATGGAAGGCTACCACATCATGTTGCAGATCAAGGACATGCCTCTTGTCCCTTCCCCAGCCTCACCAGGTCCTGGCTTGCTCCTGCTCACACTTTGATGCTGGAGCACTCCACACCAGCAGTGTGAAAATACAAGGTCATGGTGAAATTGCAGGGTACTCGTGTGCCAGATGACGTTGGGGTGGATGGTCCCATTCTTGGGTGAAGGCTGCTCTCGCAGAGCAGCTCCTTGGGAGCTCCTTCAAATCAAGGGGAAAACCTCAGCTGGATTAGGATGCCCTCAGAGATGAGCGTAGCAACCTGTTCCATATTTATTACGGGCAACAATTTGACTAAGGGAGAATTTAGATTAATAACATTCAGCCCAGAGAAGTAATTTCCTTTGAGAAAGCGATTTACATGCACTCTGCCAAAAAGAGCCGTCACCGCGCGCTCTCCCTGTGTCAGCTCCAATAATGAAGTTGGAAATAACATGGGAGGTTAATAGGTCCTACTTATCTCCTTAGCGCGGCAAAGGAAGATTTACAGTGCGGAGCCTGGTTTGCATATTCCCGTTGGAAATGGAAAGGTTTTTCCCAGACGAGATTGATGAGACATTGCAGGGCGTCTGCTCAGCTGAGGCTGTAAACCTCCATCCCAGGGACGCGCTTGTTCCAGAGGGAGCCGCCTTTGCCGGGTCACTGGCCAGGGACTGACTTAGATGCCAAAGCTGCCGTTCCAATGATAATTTTTTTTATTACTCTGCATCTTCTCTGAGCCTGGAAATCCACACAGATGTAGCTGCCACGCTGCTTTAAGAGCTGGATTGAAGCCCGGTGGGTTTTCCCCAGGAGCTGCCTATGGGCGTGCAAATGGGAAGGTCATCTGGAGGCGTGGTGGGAGGCAGCGCTGTGGAGGATGGTGGAGGACACCTGTGTTGCCCCTTGGGCCACTGCCTGTGTGATGCCATCCTCTGGGCACGTGTTGGGGTGTGTTCAGTCCTGCCCTCGGCTCAGGGAGGGCAGTCTGCGTGCTAGTCCATGGGGCTGGGAGCTGCTGGAATGTGCTGGTGGGTTAGCCGGGTCCTACTCCCCTAACTGGAAGGGGTGGTGACCTTGACCCTGTGGATGAGGACGCTGCTGCCTCAGCTCTTGGTGAGTGGCCCCTTCCCCCTCGCCTGGCTGGCCCAGGGATGGCAGCACCAGGCACGGGGGACGGCGGGCGCCGGAGCTCTGTCACTTCACATTACTCATGTGAAATCCCGCAGGACCCGTGGCACGTTATGGGCTATTGCAGGAACCGTTTCCCTGCCAACAATAGAAGTGTTTGGGCTCAGAGTAGGGAAAATCCCCAGATTCTGCTGCTGCTTTCCTCCCCCTCGCTGGCTTTTGGGAAAGAGCTCTGTGACTGCTCTGCTCTCCCAGTGGGATTGTGTTTGGGTCCTCGCAGGTTGTTGCACTCTTCCAAACTGAGAGAGAAACAAACTTTTAAGAATAAACCAAAATTCATTCCCTCTGGATAATTTAAGTCACACCGCGCCTGAAATCTGCTTAGGAGAGGGTGAGAGAATTGTTAATAAATGTTCTGTCTGCACAAACTGTAAAATATTCATTTCAGTTGGTTATCTCGTGTTACTGAGGAAGTGCAAGAAGAATGAACTTTCTGAACAGCTTAAGGTACAATTCAGTAATAACCTGAGCTATTTAATGAATGAAATATTTAACGTAATTTGCATACATTAAGTGATGGGATGACCTTTTTCTACTTCTGTGTACTCCTTGTGTATCTGGAACAGTGCAGCCTTTCCTCCTCGTCACTCCTTGTGGTGCTCCAGGGTGGGCACTGAGGAAGCGGCATTTTTCCTCCCTGTTTTGAGCCAAGCAAGTGGGCACCACACCAGTTGAAGATAAAGGCATGTGCAGGTACTGCTGTTCCTGCTCTTGATGCTCCGGTCCCAAAAAACGCAATTTGGTTTTTTTTTCCTTTCTTTTAAAAATCAAATAATATTTTAAGTGTACATAAGAAGCTGGAAGATCTCCACATGCTGGAGACTCCTCCTGGCATCAGCCTTGGAGCTGCCCTCTTCCAAAATACTGCTGGGGAGCTCCAAGCAGAGCTGAGACTGGCACAAAGCCCATCCCTGGGCTGGGGCTGCCAGGCTGTCCCTTGAGACACGCTGGTGCCCGGGTGCCATCCCTCTGCACCTGGCACCCAGCTGTGTTGGCTCCTCCAGGAGTGTCTCTGCTGGGCACCAGGAGTTGTGGCTGCCCTCGGGTATGCTGAGCCTGCCCGTGGTGTCCTTGAGAGTGGCACCCCTGAGCTAGTGCTGCTGTTGGATGGTCACGGGGTAAATTAGGGCCAAGTAAGGCAGTAAAAACCCCAGGAAAAGGAAATAAGGGGGAAACCTCGGTGCTTTCTCCCACAGAAACAGAAAGAGGTAACAGATGTTGGGTGACCAACACTTCATTCTCAGCAGGTTGCTCTGAGAGGATGTAGCTTCTAATTTCATTATGCCCAGAAATTGCAGTTCATAACCCAGACAGTGGCAGGGTTAGATTCTTAATTACGCCCAGTTAATGTGGGACTTCATTAGTGTTCTTTCCTAACTTAAGTGCACTTTAATTCATTAAACTCTTCTTATTTACTCTGTAAGTGGTCTTCCTTCAGAAAACTATGGAGCGAGATGAATTGTCACAAGGAGTGTGTGTGTAACTGTCCGTATGTAGATCTACACGTATGTAGATCTCACTCTATCCCATGGGTGGGGCTGGAGCCCTGGGGAGTGCAGGCTGGGGCTGGGGTGACCAGTGCAGGTACGTCCGTAGTGTCCATGGTGCCCGCACTCACCTGGTGCTTGATGCCATTAGTGCTGACCCTCACAGGCTGGATGAATAATGTATCCTGCTCTTCCGAGCCCCATTACTTTGTATTTTTTCCCACTCATGCACTCTGTGTCATGCCAGTCATTTGCCCAGTTTGCAGTTTGTTCAGGGCTCTAGGCTGGTTTTCCACCCTCTCTGAGCCTCACTGGGAAACACTTTCTGTCATGTTCAGGTGGCACCTTCTTCTTGCTTGCTTCCAGTTTGTTCGTAAATATGAAGCAGTAAAAGAAATATAAAAAGAGTTTGATTAGGAATCCCCATCTGGCTGAGCCTGCAGAGCTCCTGGATGTCAAAACTGCTTTTCCAGAACTTTTAAGTCTTAAAACCAGAGAAGAACAGATTCTGAAACACATCCCTTTCTCCGATCAACAAGATTTTAATTTTCTTTAAAGGTGTATATTTTTAAATTAATATGAAATGGACACACTCCTGGGAATGTGAAGCCCAGCGTGGGATGAGTGTTCACAGTCCCCTCTCAGTGGCAGGATTTGGGCTGCCTGGCAAAGGCACGGCTGTTTTCATCCTGCTGTTGATGTGCCTTGACAGAGCGTTAAAGTCAGTGTTAACCTTAAAACCTTCTGCTTTCGTAACAGGCAATTTTGTTGGTGTTCAAAATGCTTTGTTTGATTTCGGAAGCCATTCATTACAGGATCAGGGCTTCAGATTGGAGTCAATTAGGTATAAGATCTGCTTTTAAAAAGCTTTTTTCAAATACCAAGAGCTTGAAGGTCAAAATGAGGTCAATGGGGAGCCTGTGCTGGGGTGGCCCCACAGCTCCACTGCAGTGTCAGGTACTGCTGTGGCTGCATCCCCCTTGCCACGTCCCGGCGGGTGCTGCAGCCACGCTGCATGTGGTGGCTCACCCCTTTTCTATATTTAGAAAGAAATGCATCAGCATCCCTTTTCCTCCCTGAATTCCCTCTGGGATGGAGCTGGTAAATAGCTGTCGCACTAAAAATAACACCTGCAGCAGCCGCTGGCAGCCGCGTTCCCTTCCCTGGCTGAGCATAGAGCCAAAGGGTTCCTGCTCCGGGAGCAGATGCTGGGATTTATGATTATTTAAAAGAGAAAGCAAAAATCAACCACTTAGGAACGTAAAGAACATGAAACTGCCTGTGATGCTTATCCTTTGGAAAGTGACATCCACGGTCTTCACTGGCTCCTCTCCGTGAGCAAGGACGCAGCAGCCGCGGCACAGCCTGCAGTGGCATCGGCCCTGGCTTTACACCAGCCTTCTGGTCAACCCCTTTCCAAGGAGAAATGCAGGGAATCCTGGGCAGTTTACTGCCCTGACACTGCTCAGAATGGGAAAGAGCTTTCACACAAATAACGTCTTTTTTTCTGGTCATTTTTTTGCCTTGTCCTTTTTTTCCTTATGTTTTCTTGAAAGTGAGGAATGACTAAACTCTTAGAAGTCTGAAAATAACTCGGAAAGAATTTACAGTTCCCTGATGCTGCTTTGGTTTTATGATTGTTTCCTTTCTGTGCCAGGACACACGATAATTCTGAGGGGCAGCTTCCACAGATGGGAGCCAGCTGGCGACCTCCAGTCCCTCTGGGGACAGATCTCCTGTGCTCCCCGGGCCGGTGGCCCAGGTTAATCATCACAGCCAGATCCTAACCTGGGGCAGAAATACTTCCCTTTTTTGAGAGCCTTCCGTGTAAACAATGGAAAGAAAAGGAATAAACCCGTTCAGTAATCACTTCAGGTGCAGCAGCTCCTCTGTTCAGCTGGATTTTCAGTAGAAGAGATCCTTGTGCTTGGGCTGGACAGGGATAGGTGGTGCATGAAAGCAGCAGCATCCAGGATTCCCTTTCACACGAATTGAGATGCGGGACTGAGGTTGTGGCAGGACACCGCAGCATTCGCCAAGCCAGTAAAATGTCCCAGTCCTTGCTATTCCCAAATTTCTGGGCTTTGTGGCTCTCATCATCTGAACATGGTTTTTATCATGATTGAATATGTATCTTTAGAAGGATTTTAATTCCATTTGAAATAAGAAAACGCCATAAATCAGCAACAGAATCTTTTAACATTTAGAGTTTTAAATGAATTCCTGGTGAGAGTCTCTTAAGCCAGATTTATATCTGACTCTTCACTGAGATGTCGTTATGTGGGACCGAAAAACTCCGACAGAATTAGGCATAATGCAAAAACATACTGAAAAGACAGTTCTGCGGGACTGTGGAACATTATTATGTCAGAACATATGGGTGTGAGTAATATGCATAAAGGGGCAATTTGTGTGGATATTTCCCTTTTAATGACCCTTGCACAGTTCTTTGGAAGGGTTTGCTGCTGTCTCCATGTGAGAGAAGGCTAATGGAGCAGGCACTGGTGTTGTCACTTTCCTGGCACTGGGTGCAGTGGCCCCGTTGCCCAGAGTGGGACTGGTGTGTCCCCGCAGTGGGAGAGAGGAGCTGGGCAGGCTCACCGGGGATCTGCTCTGTCCTGGCATGACGTGGTTGGGCTTTGCCAGTTGTTGAAGAGCTGCAGAAAATTCCGTGTTCCTCCTGATTTCTGTGGGACTTGAGAGCAGGGCAGTGTCTCTGATGGCATGTGCCCACTCTGGAGCAGGAGATTGCTCTTCAGCATCTTCAAACTGTATGACTGTTTGAATGGTGTGAAGTCATTGAAATTTTTACTAGCATGCTGTAATTTCTGCACCATGAACACACGGATCTTAGTGCACTAACTTTCTTTTTTTATCCCACTGCATATATGACTCTTTCAGGCTGTGAAGGACAAGTGAACTAAACCAACAGTGCCAGCAGGATGCCAGTGCTGATGGTTCTTTAAACCACATGGTTTAGTCCAAGGTCTTTTAAAAGGGAAAAAAAAAATCACATAATGACCTGTGGGTGTTTTCCAGTAACTCAAAATTTGTTATTTGTTATTGCTCTGTTTTACTTGACTGTCCCTCTGTGTGGGGCCTAAATGAAAGATAAAATCCATCCTACTCCCACTAGGCAGGGGCTGACTTTGTTCCTACTTGTGACTAACGGTGCTTCCAAGCAGTTTAGGACAGCCATGGCTGCAGGGGTTGTGCCCAGTTATGCTCTTGCTGTTATAAAGACCTATCACATGTCTCAGTTTGCTCTTGTCCATGTGTTTGGGAGGTGAAGTGGCTGAGTGGATCTTGTTCAGATCCAGTGTCTGTCAGTCACTGCTCGTGCTCTTGATTGTTTTTTTTTTTCCTTCTCCTTTTCATGTGTTTTAGAGAAAATTATTTCTTGTCTGAATCTGTTTTTTTTTCATATCAGGTTTACCCTTTATTTTCAAATGTTTAAGTTGTCCACTTGCTACCTTTCTTTTTTTGCCCTTTGATTTTTTTTTTTGTTGTGTTTTTTTTTTTTTTTTATGTTATCCTGCCCCTCTCCATAAGTTTTCTTTGGGACTGTGTCCAAGCCCATTTGCAGCAGGTTTTTTGTTGTGCCAAGGCTGCCGTGAGTTTTACCCCTCTGCTCCTTTAACTCCGGGAGTTGGGCCAAGCTGCCCCAGCACTGGAACCCAAGGGCAGCCCTCCTGATGGTGCCGGGTGTGCACGGCCCCAGTGCTGCTGCAGAACACCATCACAGTCAGATGACTTGATCAGCCATCACAGCTCAGGATTACGAAATGTCACCCTGTAATATCTAATTAAGGTTGCAGTTTGAAGACATCATGTACTTTAATTGAAAACTGCGGAGTAATCTATTCCATTTTTTCCTGTTAAATTAATAGTGTGGACCTTTAGCAGATGGTTGGCGAGATGCCGTTACTAATGAAAACATCTCCCCTCCTGCAATCCTGCCGCTCACTGCCGTGTGGGGAACTGTGGCGAGCGTCTCCCCAGCCACAGGCATTGCCCACTTGGTAGCTTTACTCTCCCCTGGCACTGGTCAGCACTCCCAGGGCTGCCCTCACACCTTGTCCTGTAGAGGTGTGCTCAGCCAGTCTGGCTGAAAGAGGGAACAGCAGCAGTGAGAAATGGTAGTTGTTTCATCCATTAGGGTTACAGACCAGGGGTTGGCTTAAGCTGTTCCGTGGTATTTTCACTGGCATGAGTGAGTGCCTCCGCACTTGGCAGGAGATTCATGGTGTGCACTGGAAAACCAAATTCATGCAAGTCTGGCCTGACACGTGCTCTGGCTGGGCTTGAAATTGGTGTAACCCTGGGAACTCTCTGACCTTCGGCCGCAGCTTGTGCCGACGACACGGGTTGTCAGCAAAACCGTGGTGATATTTGAGCTTTTTCCCCCTCTCAGCCTCAGTATGGTCAGACCAGTGTTTCTGTCTTGGGAAGTCTCAAACAGGTAATGCTTTGAGACCAAGTCCTGCCTACAGTGGCTGCAAAAAATTTTGGTTGAGTGTTTTGTCGCTGGCAGATGTTGTCAGCCTGTGGCCGCCAGACCCACCTGTCACTGCCGGGCACTCGTGGGCTCTGTTTGACCTTCTCCCGCTCTTGGTTTTCCTTGACTCACGAGCAACCTCTGAGCAACCTCTCTTTGATGTCGTGTTGCTGTTCTAGGCCAAACAACTGGACGAAAGCAATGGGATTGGGATTTTTTCCAATGATGCTGAACAAGGTGGTGTGAGCCAGTTCTGTGTGGTGTTTGGAACAGTTTGTAATTGTGATATTCAGAATATTAATGGCTTTGAGAGTGGGGACAGATAGAAAATGAAAATGGCTCAATCTCAGCTGAAAAGATGCTCCATAGTCAACACGAATTTTTATTTTCATTTTAGAGCAGAAGAATGATAAGTGATGGGTTGGAATTTGTCTTTATAGCAGCAAGGATGTGGTGAATTCCTAAGAGAGTAAATGTGCTTGCTTAGGAGATCGCAGCTTTATTAGCTCTGTGCTATAAATCCAGGGATGTGTACAAACCCTCTTGTTTTCTCCTAACACATTTAGATTTCAGGCTTATTCATTTGGGTGTGTATAATTCATACAAAGTAATAACTTGAAATTCTGACCTTTTTTTTTTTTTTTTTTAAATGAATGACATGCTGCTTTGAGACCAGACAGTGGCCAGAGCTGCCTAGTCCAGGGACTCGTGCAATCCTGCTCTGTTCCAGTTTCTGTTTCTCTTAGGAGAAGTCAGATGGGAATTGCTGATACCTTGTGACGATGCAGGATGACCTGGTGAGGGGTTGAGCTGTGAGGAGAGCGCCATTACTCAGTCCGTGGCTTTAGGGAGCCCATGGATATTGAATTTCAGAGCTTTGTATAACTTTATCTTTTTCTTCCAAAAAATGGTGTGTGTGTTCACTGCAAGTCTTTCCTCTCAGAGCAGAGTTGGCAGCTTCCCTGTGTTTATGAGGAGTCACGGGCCTCTCCAGCACTGCTGGTGCCAGATCCCTGCCCGTTTTCTGTTCTGCGCCTCACAGCAATGTCCTCTGGAGCTCCCATGTGCAGAGACAAGCAGCTCTGCAGCAGCTGCTGGACATCCCCCAGTGCTGAGCGCTCCGCAGGAGCTGCCCCTGCCCTGCTGCTCCTGGTCCCGCTCCGGCGGCTGTGGCGCTGCTGCTCGTCCTGCCCACCGCGGCTCGGACGCGGCGGGTGAGATCAGGTCACCCGTGTGCTGCCGTCATTAAATATTGAAGCATCTGAGGAGCTGCAGTCACGTAGCGTCGGGTGTGGAGCATGTGCTGGCTCTGCCACTGCCACCTCTGGCCCGGCCCCGGCACGGTGCCCAAGCCAGTAATGCCAATGCTCATTCCACCGCTCGGACCAGGCGAGGCTGAACGGTGCCACGCTGGCACAGGGCTGTGGGGACACTGAGGATGTCCTTGGTGGCAGTTGTCTGGAGCCGCTAGAGGTGTGTGCGTGCTGTCTCACGCAGCTCACTGGGCTTCCCAGCCGATGGCTGCCTGGCATGCTCGGACTAATAATCTAAACAAACAGGGAAATGCAAAATAAAAATAAATGTGCACTTAGATAAAATGCTTTCAGCCTGAGCAGCAAAATCTAGATTGAACCGCTGAATTATCTGAGTTTAGGGTAAAACATAACTCACGTGATTTGAATGTTAAATTATCTCATTGCTTTATGGAGTGCTTCCATGAACTGATCAATCAAACCTATTCTTCTCACCAGTGTCCTGGGAATGTTGGGCTCAGTCCTGTGCCTGGCATGCTCGGAAGCAGATCTGGGTCTGCGTTAGCTCTCAGTGGTTTGCCCTTTCCCAGAAACGCTCCCTCAGTTTATAGTGACAGTTCCAAAGTTGAGATAGAGGGGGTGTGGGGCCAGGTGGGACATCCTGGCCCAGGGGCTGCTGCCCATGGTGCACAGGTGCCCTTGCCCGTGAAGATGCTGTTGAGTGGCCTTGGGGGTCCACCCAGTGCCACCTGCCCTGACCGGTGCCGGGGTGGGACTCGCTGGCAACAAGTCGAGTGTTTGTGGCGAGCGCTCCTGTCCCTGGATTTGCGTCGCTCGCTGTGCAGTCACGGAGGAGCCGGGACCAGCTGGGCTCGCAGAGCCAGCTCTGTCTCATCTGACCTTGCTGGTGCCATGTGCCTTTTGTTTGTAATCTCGGGCAAGAAGCAATGGGAAAAGGGTTTGACAGGAGACAAAAGCAAACAATAGCCTCACTCCAAAGATACGATGAATGGGATGTAATTGGATTTTTTGGTGAGGACATTGATTTGACCCTGTAAGACACAGAAAGAATCATTAGGGGAATTAACGCGCATTAAAATGCAGGGGTTTATCAGAGGGCTTTTATTGTGCCCATAGTTTTGTTTTTAATTATTTAATGACTTTGTGTCTTCTAGTGATAAATCTATTTCTTCCCCCTTTTTACAAAGGAAAAAAGGTTGTTGGTGTGACAGGGGGTGCTTGCCCCATGCAGCAGTTGAGCCCCAGCCCTGCCCTGCTGCGGGACAGGTGTGTCTATTGCAAACCTCTGCCTCAAATACCAGCGCTGGGTTGAGCGCTTTCCTCTGCGCAGCTGACACAAAGTTGTAGAGTTGCAGAAAGCAGAATATGTAACAAGCGGGGCTTAAAGGGAGGTTTCGTCTCTGGCAGCAGCAAAGCACATCCTCCTTCCCCAGCATGTGCTCCAGCCCTGGTTCCTTGCATCCCATCCTGGGACAGGCTTTCCCCATCCCACGTGTCCCTTGCTGCCGATCACCTCTTCTTCATGGGGCTCTCCCATGAAGCTCTCCCATCTGTTTCCCTTGGAATCCCGGCATTTCACTAGTAACACCAGCATAGGGCTCACCCCAGAGCCCAGGATGTGCCTTTCCCTGGGAATACCGCTTTTTGCCTGGCTTTGTGTACACGTGCAGGTGTTCACCATGAGCGTGGCTGAGCATCCCTGAGTCATCTGTTCCTTGCAGTTCTGCTCCAGTCAGAGGTGGCAGACGAGAGAGATTGTTCTGGGTGCTGGTGTGGTGACAGAAGTGGACACGTGGGTGTCACTGTAAACAGGTGTTTCTGCTTATGTGCCCCTGTGCGGGTTGGGCTGGTACGATGGGATGGGGCTTGGCTGCTGTGGCAGAGCCTCTTCTGACACCAGACTGTGTTCAGGCTCCCACATCCCAGTTGGTGGCTGTGCACACTGGATTGAGGAGTCGGCAGCACAGCCGAGCGCAGTGACTACTCCTCACCACTCAGGCCAAGACATCCCGGTGTGGGATGGGGAGCTCTGGGTGACAGGGTTGCAGGTAGGCATGGGGTGAGTGAACAATGTGGGGATCTTTGAGGGGATTTTGCCCCATTTGTGTACCAGTCCTCGTAATTCTGAGTTCTTGGGACACGGAAGGCAGCACGGAGGCCTTGCTGTCTCTTTGCTGTACGTGTTAATTTATAGCGCTGCCATGAGAAAGATTTTCTTTGCCATCCAAGGTATTTCCCCTGGAGGAGGGAAATCAGGCTGTAATGTATCATTAAGCAGAAAGCCTGGGGGAGCTCCTATCCTAGTTGATGTGAATTCTTCTTTTATCCTGTTGGAAGAATTGAATTGTACGTCTAGAGGTGTCAGCTTTGTAGTCTGCTTGGAGCTGCAGCTCTCCATAGCACCGCAGCCAGGGCAGGAGCTGCCTGGACATCCTGCTGACACGTATGGATCCTAGTGGGTCACCTGCCTGTCTGCTGCACCAAATGGCAGCTGGGTCTTTGCTCTGCCCAAACGTGCCGAGTGGGCCAGGCCAGCAGCGTGGAAACCTGTGTTCTGCTGCACACAGGAGTGTCTCATTACTGCAGCCTCCTCTCATCGGTGGCAGTTTGGGATGAGGATATCACATGTGCCGGGCATGGGCTGGCAGGAAGGAGCAGAGTGAATGAGCTGTGGGTAAGGCTGAGTTCCTTTACCTGAAATACTTTGTGTTTCCATGCCATACCAATGTATTTGTTCAGTCACAAAAATTAAAAAATGGCTTCATTCTCCTTATGGCAGTTGATTTTTAGTAGGAATAGCCAAAATGCCATGCTAATCTGAATCCCCTAAACCGCCCCAGCATTGAAGGGGTTTATTTCTTTAGAGGCCTGCTGGCTCGGTGCTGGAGAGGATGTGCAGGGAGCTCCCGTGTGTTCCTCGGTCTCTCCAGAGCTCATCTTGCTGTACAGCACGAGGTGACGCTGGATTGTAACGTAGGGGGCTGAGCTGAGGACATAACGTGGGATGTGTTGGAAGTAGAGTTCTGCTGATCACAGCACATTCAGTGGAATTACTGCACTGGCTTAAAAAAAAAATCTAGAGACCTTGTTTCGTATCTTCTGAAGAATTTTAGTTACAGAGTTCTTTGGTGTTTTTAGCTCACTGGGAATCTTCGGTCAGCCCTTTTTGGCCGTGCAGCACCTGATTTTCATCACTTGCATCTTGCAGCTGCTGTGAAAGTATGAGGCTTGGTGTGTTGTCTGGGAAAGTCATGAGTGTTGATGATGGATGTCTGCACGGGGTTACTTTGATATTGAATTTTATGCAGCAATTAACCAGAAATTAAAAAGAGGGGTTTTTGGAGCTTTGTGTCACTGCCCCATCAATTACTTCTCTGGGGATCCTTTATACCTGTAGAGAAGAGCTTGGGTAACAAGGGGTGCAGCGCTGGATTCCGTGAGAATTTATTTGCAGTGTAAACATGTTGGTCAGGAGTCATTAATATGACATTCACACAGCTCTAATAAAGTACATAACACGGAGATCTGGCACTGCCACAATGCCCAGAGGACGTTAAGTATGAATCTTAAAACCAAGAGTATTGGAAACAAGATATTTTTATGTCTCATTTGGGAGTAATATAATTGCATTTTGTGGCTCTAGCAGATGCTTGGGCCAGCTGGTTGGAGAGCATTGTGGGGGTTTTTAGCTTTCATACTGTAAGCGACAGCCCTTATATAGAGCTAGCTAAAAAAAATAATAAAAACTCCACTCCTGGTGGAAAGCCCCGGTGCTGGCGTGTGTGCTGCCATCGGGATGTGCAGCCTGGGGACTCTTCTGCTGCAGTAGCTCTGGAGATGATACTGCATGTGTTTTGGGGGTCTGATTTGAGGCAGTTGAACATTGAAGCCAGCACCACTGACCTCACTTTTGCTACGTAGGTCCCTCTGAAAGGACTTGGGAGGCAATTTTTAGAAGAGAACCATCAAAAAACTACATTTTTCTGAGTATGTTGGGGGGCCTTATTTTCAGCACAGCCCTAGGGGTCCGTGG
The DNA here is from genome assembly GCA_035584735.1 of Pseudotriccus pelzelni. Lineage (NCBI taxonomy): Eukaryota > Metazoa > Chordata > Aves > Passeriformes > Tyrannidae > Pseudotriccus > Pseudotriccus pelzelni. Next base: position 3,621,333 of record JAWMRA010000052.1, on the reverse strand, counting down.
CCATCTCTGTATGTCGGGATATTGCTGGTGTGGTGACAGTGGCTGTCGTGGTTAGGGACAGTCACTTGTCCTGCATCTCCTCTGGCACAGCTCTCCTGGTCTCTCCCAGGGCTGCTGCTGCTGCTGGGCCTGTCTGCTGCGTGGCTGCCCTGTGACCTCCCCAGTTTTGTGCCCAGGAGATGAATGACTGGCTGTCCCGCTTTCCTCAGGCCTCTTTACAGGCACCGTCATGAATTATCTCGCCAGCACCAATAATTTCCTGCAAACAAATCGGTTCTGATCTGGAAGTAATCGCCCGTATCATTCCTGCAAGTGGGAGCAATGACTTATGTTGATGTCACCCGCTGGCTTTTTATGGCAATGATTAATAATTCAGTAATTCTCTCTGCAGTGATGCTGTTCTATTTTTAAATATTTAATTTAGCTTCCCGTGGCCGTATTGTCGCTACCCTCCCCTTTGCCTCCTGACGTCATGCCAGGCTCGCGGCGATGCTGTGGTCACCACAGTTACCAGCAAATTCTCTGCGCTGGAAAATGTTAATGCCTTTCCTCATTTACATCTCTTCATTGCCCTGTTTACGCCTGGCCTTGGTGGCATGGATGTGAACATTGACTGAGCACGCTGTGTCAGTCAACACCCAATTTCAGCTGCAGCCTGGCCCGTGGTGGGTGACTCTGTGTCTCTGTTATAAAACTTTCCAGTTCCCAGCACAGCCATGCAAGTAACTCTGTTTTCTTTCTGCGTTTCTCTTTCAGGAAATTGCAGCTTATTTAATAACGTTTGAAAAGCATGAAGAGTGGCTAACAACCTCCCCCAAAACCAGGTAATGTTCTGCTGCTCAGCACATTGACTCTCTCGCACTGATGACTTGACTCGCTGATCAATGCCTTGACCACCAAGTGGAAACTCCCAGTCACGCTTGATGGCTTGTGACACCAAACTCTCATTAATTGCCTTAATGAGCATTTTATTGAATGAAATCAGGTTGATTAAAAATGGAGCAGCTGAAATCTTGGCAGGTTAAAGTTTTAACCCAATTGCTCAGGATTTAATTGTATCCCTTCAGATGAGCAGATCTGAAGCCTCTGAGCAAGGTCACAGGCTGTTTATCTTGACAGAGCTCCCTTGCCTACAACTTCAAATAAATAAAAAAGCGTCAAGCCCACTGGGTGCTGCCTGCTCACATGGAGGCACAGGGATTGTTTGAGCTCTGGTGTTTCCCGTGCTGGGGTTAAGTGGTTGATGGTGAGGAGATCCCAAAAAGCTGCATTAACAGACATATCTGCAGTTTATTATTCAGTAAATGTCATGTCTTCCTTATGCTGCCATAAATGTTTAACTCCTCGCTCCCCTGGTAACCCAGACATGGAGTTCTGGCTGCGGATGTTTTCCTGCTGTTTTAGCTGCGTTCAAGCTCCGTACGTCTCACTAACACAGAGAACAGCTCTTGCTTTCTGGCGTTCCTGGGTTTTTCCTGTTTGACTTTTTCCCAAACAGCCCCTTTCTTGTTGCAGAGGGCAGGGCCATTGGAGGGAGCTTGCTGGGACCCAGGTGAGAGAAAAGTCTATTTTAGCATCCTGTGTCCCAGTGCCATCCATTGCAGAGGCAGCTGCTGCAGGCGCCCAGAGCAGCATGCTCCAGGTTTGGCATCGTCTCCTGCTGCCATGAGCAGGGGCACAGGTCACAGTGGGACACAAGGAGCCGTGGCACCCTAACGAGTGGATTGATTTCAGGTGTCCCACAGCAGCCGGCCAAGGAGAGGATGGACATGGAGGCCTTTTCTGCACCTCTGCAGTGCAGCTGCGAGTGGGACGTGCAGAGGACCTGCTTTCCATGAAATACGGGAAAAAAAGCGTGCCATTTTAGTTTTTGTGGGTTTTTTTCCCCCTGGACTATTCTGTATATTTTTGTGACATCCCGAAATAATGCATTTGCTTGTCGTATTAAAATGTAGCACCTGGGAAAGGGGTGTGGAAAACTCCATTGCTTTCTCAGTGGTTCTAGACAACCTGGAGCTGCTGTGGTAGTAGAAGGGCCCTGGATGGACCTTTCTGCTGGTGGTAGCTGCAAGGCTATCCTTGACTGCAGGAAGCAGGTAATTTGGTTAGTATTAGAGAAGTTTTTCTGGGCTGGCAATCTCAGTTTCAGTATAAATGCAAAACAATTTCTGGCTGAACCTTTGCTGGAGAAGCCTGTTAAGGGGTCAGAAAACACACTAACTAGTCTGGCTTACATGGTGTCATTAAACATACAAGATATAAATGTTTTTGGAGCAGCATCTTATGATTTTAAGAGTTTGGTTTGCTAAAGGCAGTGCATGAAAATAATTTTCTGATGAACATTCCCATACCTTCCTCCTGTGTATTTACACTTGAAAGAAAAGAATGTCCCAGGAGAAGGAAAGTTGTGATGAGAGTTCAAGGACCTTCTGAAATTGTTGAGTTAGTTTTCTTTTTTTTTTTTTTTAATATAAAAATTAATTGGAAGAGTTAAATGCTGAGTTGCTACAATCAGGGCTCTTGGAATTACAGAATTAATGACATCGATTCGGCACTGGAACACTCCCCGTTCTTTGTTTGCTGCTCTGGGTGGCACTAATTTAATCTCAGAAAATTAATAATAATTAATTGCACCTCTGACATGTACAGAGTTCCCTAATATGATGATGTATAGTGTGCTCTGAGGAGCCGCTGCTGGATGAATGGCCGCAGGGGCTCCGAGTGTGGCTGGACGATGCCCGCAGGAGCTGGTGCTGCTGGAGCTGTCAGCGGAGGGTGGGTGTTGAAGACAAGGTGTCAGTGCCATCTGGTTCGGCCACCAGCGAAGGAGCTGCTGCAGAGGGTCAGGCCAGGCTGGGCTGTGATGCCTCACAGGTCACTGAGCCAAGGCAGAAGGTGGCAACAAGGGATGAGCTGGTTTGGGGCCAAACTGCCGTTCAGAACATTTTCATCTCTTCGCCGCAGAGAAGTGCCCCTGTTTATAGCACTGTTGGGTATTGCTTTGGTCATGGAGATGGAGGAGGAGCCCTCTAATGATGCCGTTGTCGTGGCATTGGAGGGCTGTGAGGAAGCTTGGAAAGGCCTCTAAAATTACTTTTTTATGAAATTTCACATTGAATGACTCAAACTGATCAGATATGCTGATATAAATGTACTGGAGTATTATTACAACAGTCTTTTGAGCAGTTGATCAGCATAAATTAACGAGTACACCTTGCAGCATCGACCTTGACGTTCCCTTAGAACAGTGTTTGGTTCCTTGATGATCTGCTGGGTGTTCCGCAGCTGGTGTTCTGTCAGCGGGGCGGGGGAAGTGTTCTGCTAATGCAGCAGGGCCAAGTGTCTGACATTTCCAAGTTTAAATGTGAATCATGACAACAACAGAAAAAAATTACTTGACATTTGTATATCAAGTAGAACTTAATTGTTATTTACTTTGGAATTTCAATGACAAAGTTGACTTCCTGAGTCCAGAAACATTCTGCTGGAGGAAAGTACTTTGCTTCTCTGTTTCCTGGTGCCTTCTGTCGTTAGCGTTTATACAGTGTTTTAAAAATACACTTTAGCAATCCAAGGTGGTTTCACCCCTATTTCTCAAGTGAGCCTCAGGCAACAGAAAAGCCTTGGCTGTGCCCAGAAGGTGCAAAAGGTTGGTTTTCTGCCTGGGAATGCAGTTTGGATGTGTTCCTGCCCCTTCCCGCATCGTGTGTTGGAAAGGACACAGGGCGATTGCTGGGGGGATTGGGCCCACTGCGCTGTGACAGAGGATGAATTCGGTCCCTGGAACTTCCTCTCCTCCTGTTGTGCTGCCTGTCACCCAGGGAGCACAGCCTGTGCCTTACCTGTCTGTCAGTCCAGCTTAAGGGACACAGTCTGTCTGGGATATCTTTATCAGTGGCATCTTAAAGAAAAGGTAGGATCTTACAGTAAAATAATTCTGTATTAAATAATTAATAGTAAAATTAATTGAATTATTCAGTTTTCAGGTAAAAAATAGGGTAATAAATATTTATGACTTATATTATTAAGGGAATTTCCATTTCCTATGTCGTTAAAGTGAGATTAGCTAAGGTTGGGTTTAAATGAAGATTGAAAACAATTGTCCTTTGGAATTAATTCACTGCATTAGGCCATTACCTTGCGGGCTGGTTCTCTGGTGTGCTCTGTGTGGGAGCCGTGATGCTGCGTGGGGTGTGTGCTGCTGCCAGGATGTCCTGGCCCTGGGGAAATGAAACAGAGGCTCCCTGTGGAGGAGGAGGTCATGGGAACTGGAGGTTGGGAAAGGGCAACTGCCAGAGCCATGACAGGTGGCAGAAGTACTGTCCGTCTCCCCCTGTGCTTGTTGCAAGTAAGAGTTGCTTTCGACACCTTGTTTAGACTTTCGAGGAATGTTTTAAAGGTCCTGCTCTCTCACATGGCTTGTGCTCTTGTGGGACCCAGGACCCACAACCTTGCTCATGAGCAGTGCTGAAATTTGGGGTTTCTGCTTGTGCTGCTGGAAGCTCTGCCAGCATCTCTGGGGTCGTGCACGACCTATCCTCCTTCGTCAGAGGCAATGTGTGTGCTGTCAGCTCTCCTGGCTTGGGATGCTGCTTGACATAATCCCTGCTAAATGTGGCACATCTCTCTTTACACTTTAAGGATTCCATGACTCTCAATACTTTCATCTCGCTGCTTTCGGTATTTTCTTCTCTTTCTTTTCCCTGAAGAGGATAAACAGTGCAGAGATGGTTTTAAGAGCCTGTAATTTATATAGATTTTTAGTCACTGTGGTCCAGAGGTGTTGAGACACCAATAATGAATTCCTTGAACAGCTCACCCTGTTGGTTGTAATGCGACCTAAGGGCAGAGTTGCTGGGAGCCATCAGGACACCTGGCCAGGGTCAGTTAGTAGTCTTCAAGTATTGCTTGGAAACCCTTCCCGTGACAAATCCAGCCTGGACTGCTGGTGCACACTTTTGCTCTGGGAGAGCTATTTTCCCTCTGTGTTTAACTGACAGCTCAGGAGAGCCGTGTCACTGCAGGAGATGACACCAGCCGACTTGGACGACAAAGGCAAGAGGTCTGTGTTTCTATTGCAGGTGGAATTCACCTGGCACAGAGGCTGAAGGTCAGCTCCTCCAGCCCGCTGATGGCTCTGCAGCCACTGTGCATGGCTGTTGGTCTCCAGCTTTGCTACATGTCAGAGGTGCTGGTTCCACAGCTGGTCCATCATACAGACCTCTGCCCCTGCTGCCCGGCTGTGGACAGGACTGACATGCAGTGTTGGGGCAGGCTCTGACTGTTCTCGATCCCATGTTATGGGGTGGGAGGCTGTTCAGGGTCGAGGAGGCTGCTTGGTGTGTGTTGAGCCCCCTGTGTCAGTGCTGGGACTGGAGGTTAACAGGCTTCGAGGCAGATCAGTGAGGAGCCGCCCTTATCCCAGGAAGAGCAGAGGAAAGGGAAGAGTGTGACGTTAGAGGTTTTGTGTTGGGGCTTCTGATGGCCACACCCAGGCCTGCCAAACCTGCCATACTGTGCTGCATTCTGTGCTTCCCATCAAAGGGGACCAGGAAGGACAGGGCTGTTGTGGGACCACCTTGTAGCTGCCCTTTCCTGCATAATGTGTGGAGGCTGCAGAGGAGCAGGAGACCTGCTATTTGTTCTTCAGGCTGTTCGTAATAGCAACAAAATTAAACTCTTTGTTGCATTTTAAAGACTTTTGCAACTTAATTTATATTCTTGTGTGGTAATGAAGAAGCATCTTTTGTCCAGGAGGTGAGATATGCAGAAATAACCTTTAAGTGGCTCATAATTGACCTTTACTGATATTCTCCTGTTTTTTTCCCATGCATTCTCTGCATCAAAAACACCATCCAGCAAGTGTCAGCAACTGCTTGTTGCATCTTAATGGCCTGCAAATAGCAGCTGATGAAAAATAAACTATTTATTTGGGTTCTTTCTTTATTGACAAAGTTTTTTCCTTCTGGGAAACCTGGCCCTGGAGGTGGAGTGCTGGGATGTAACTGGGCACGGTGACTGTCCTGAGCTGGCAGGGATCATGACCCAGGGGAATGGGGTGCCCTCTGTCTGGGGGGTGCATGCTGCACTTTCCAGATGGGGACAGTATTGTATTTATGACAAACACGGTGTGATTTAAATTGGCCATTGGAATGTTAGCTGGTATGTGCTGGTAACCTGGAATTGGGGGGAGGATGTTCGTGCCTGTGTGTATGCAGAGCAGCTGGGAGCATCCCAGAGGACCTGCTGTTCAGACTGGAGAGGACAGATTGGCTTGTGTTGTTGTTGTTGGAGATGAGGAGCTGCCTGCAGAGGCTGGAGTTTTTCTTCTGGTGCTGAGTAAGTGTGTGTAGGCAGCGAGCAGGCTTTGCTCTTGCTGTGGCGTGAGGAATAATTTGCTTGGCAGGTGCAGGTGCTGTTGGTGTGCGTTGACATTGTAATGAAACAGTGGAGGAGTGCGTGATCCTGCTCAGCACAAACGTGGAGCAGTTGGTGGGTGAGCAATAACAAAGCTGAGAGCACCAATACAGGTGTTCAGGTTTGAATTTTTATTTTTCTTTCCCTGGTCCTGAAAACAGAGATTTACAGCAATCTGGGAAAGATTCTCCTCAAGTTACACTTGGTTGGTGTTCTTGCTACGCGCACTGTAACAATACTTTAATATAATTAAATTTTAAATTCTGTGTAGAATCTGGTGGGTAGGCAGATGTACCGGTATGTTAAACTTTATGTCACCTAAAAATGGTTCTCAAGTACATCAGAGGGAGCCAAGCCAGCTGTAAAATGACCTGCTTTATGGTGCTGCATCACAGCTTTGGTCGCTGTGTTTTAATTACAGGTGTATCTAAAGTCTCACACCCTCAGATAACTCTGCTGGGCGGTTTTGTTTCCTGTAAGTTACTGACAGGATGTAAAGCAACACAAGAGAAGGTGCTGCCGGGGTTTTCCACAGCTGCTGTTTGCAGGAGCATTGAGTTTTCCACTCATGCCACGGCTGCTTTGTTCCCTATTAACAGACAGTGCAGTCTCCTGCCTGGGGCTGCTGCATCTCCAGTACGCCAAGTAGTGAGAGGGGGTTTAGGAGCTGCTTTGCAGCCCCTGACCAGGCGGACACGTGTTGGGACTGGTGAAAGGAGTGGCTCTGTGGCCCTGGGCAGGCAGGCACATGCCAGGACCGGTGTCAGGGTGTGCCCAGGTGTCCATCCTCCTACAGCCCCTGTTTCTTGCTGGCAGGGAGGTGCTCCCCAGCACTGGTACCCTCTGTCCACCCACCAGCTAAGATGAACTTTGCCCACATTTGCTCCACAGTAAACCTGGACCACTTGTCCGCCAGTAGCTAGGTTTGGTATGGGATGGAGATTGCCAGTGCTGTGAAGTGGGAATCTGTGAAACCATTAATGTTGCCATTTCTTCCTTCTCCTTTTCCTCCTCCTTTCAGCATTGCCTGGCTTAATCCAGCAAGGATCTGCCTGATGCTGCAGGGAGGTGTTGAGGTGCGAGGTGCCAGCTGGTCTCTTGGAGATCCTCTGACACTCTCTGCTCTGCTCCCAGCAGGCAGCAGCAGTGTCCCTCCCTGTCCATCTTTGGAGCTTGTGTAATTCCTGCTGCCACCGGTGAGAGTGAGTTGTGCCCCATAGTATTATTCCTGTAATTTTTTCGTAAACGTCAATGATGAACTAAACTAAGACAAATCAGGCTGTTCTGTTTCACTGTTCAATTTACGAAATTTTGATGAGACCAGTAACGTCTGTACTGGTTCCATCTTTCAGCTGGCAGAAGGTGGCTGCCGTTCTGACAGCTCTGCTCAGCCTGCTCCCCAGTGATGTTTATAGACAGGGGTTGTATAAGTGCAGTATTAAGCTGTTTGGTTCTGTCTGTGCTTTGTCTGACCCTGGTGGAGAAGCTGAGAGGATGATGCAGCTGGCGAAGAGCTCCACCTCACAAGTGGAATTACGTTGCTTTAAGCGCTGTGGTAAAAGGCAACTGATGGGTGAACATGTCGCTGTGAGTCGCAGCGGTGGAGGCAGGCACGGAGGTGGAAGTAAAGCCTTAGTGGGGGTGCCTTATCTGCAGCCTTCCCTTCTCCAGCCTGCTGGAGATGCTTGTCCTGAAAAGGAGAACTCTGATCTCCTGGTTTCCCTCTGGAAAAGCTGGGTGCCGGTACTCACCCTGACTGTGAGGTGACAGATTAGGGCTGTGTTCCTCTCCTTGTCTGTGGGCCAGAGCACTTTACAGAGCATCCTGCCACCACTTCCTCCCCTCTGGAAGGTGACCATTTGTTTCTCATCAGTCGAGCCTCTTGCACAGCAAATGGGTCATGCAGGGGAGATCTTCTTGCTGGATCAGCAATTAGCTAAAATAAACTACTCAAAGGACAAATTATGCAGGACTCTTGCTCTGTAACAAATGAATTAATTGACTTTGGTATTTGTGGGATGTTCCCACTATTTTATTTAATTCTCTCTGGCTAAAGGCCTCTTGTGTTTCCCCTTGCTCTTTGCTGCCGCAGTGAGCAAATAGGGTATTAGGGGTTTATTTACACTGTTACAAGAAAGGAAACAAAGTGATAATTGGGAGAACCTTTCCAGCTTTCCTTAAGAGAAATAAAATCTTTTTCGGCAGCATGTCCACGAGCCTCTGTTTGACCTATTCTTCTGGAGTGCTGTCAGTTCTCTCTGGAGCTTCACAGAGCTCATCCAGAGCAGCCCTCGATAAACATGAGCATGGCAGCATGACTTGGGCTGGGATCACGATCTACACGCGCTTGCAAGGGCTTAGGAATCACCAGTGCTGCGGGGTGCTGATGGGGCTGCTCCTGGGACCACAGCACACTCAGTAGCCAAAGCAGGCTGGGACAGGGACAGGGACAGCCGTCTCTGTGGCAGCAACCCCAGGTGTGTTCTGAAGGCTTTGTGTGGATCGTTTGAAGCAGCGGATGCAGCAGCAGTGCGTTACCTGGGGTATCGCACAGAGCAGCACTGCGGAAGGATTACAGCTCCCGGCCCTCGGCTGTGCCGGTGACTCATGAAAGCATCCGGCCAAGTTCCTGGCTTTATTTAGAGTAAGTAAATTAAAGCCCTGGGACAAATCTTTGCTGTGTAACAGGATTTGTGAGAATCTAAGAAAGGGTGACACTGTAGGCCCAGTTTGCCAAGAAAATATTCTGAGCATAAGGGGATGTTGGATCCACCAAGTAAAGTGCAGTCCGAGCTGCCAACGCCAAGGTGAAACGTGGCTCTTCCACTGTCCTGCTTCTTATTTCTACTTTGTGGTATTCAGAGGGGACATCTAAGGCTAGTGATGGTGACACCAATCTCCACTTGGGACCCGTCTCCCTATTCAATGGCATCTGTAATTTCAGATGGCCTTAGAAGACCCAACCAGCACTGAATTGGGCAACAAACTTTTTTTTTGATAAACTGTGCCCTTTGGGAACAGTGCCAGCCAAGAGCAGGGCTGTGTTTTGCTCTCTGTTTTAAATTTAGGATATGAAAGATTTGGAGGATTACACAGTCATGGCTTCGTGTGCTTGCTCTGCCTTCTCCTCTCCCTCTGGTTTTACTCCCAGGCTTTACTAAATGCTGCTCCGTTCGGTTTCTTCTCCTTTTCAGTCCTTCCTCTCATCTCCTCAGCTCCTCAAATTTATAGAAAAGTCAGTTCTAATCCTGCACAGATCCCAGATCTGGAGGGACTGTTACATCTAATACAACTTCCTTTAGTCTGTCTGCTCCTTCTCTACCAAAATCCCCAAATACTGGATGAGATGCTGCAGCCAGAGGCGTGTGCGGGTGGCCCATCACTGCGGGAGGGAAACCAACCAAAGCAGGTGATGCCCAGGCATGGTCCTACCGTTGTAGCGTTGATGTGCCAGAGTGGGCAATGGTTAGAGAGGGCATTCTGCCCACAAGGTCAGCTGGGGAGGACATGAGGACGCTCTTGGTAACGTATGCGAAGGATCAAATAAGTAGGGTTTGTTTTTTTCCCTTCAGATTATATAGTTCATATTGGAGCTCATGTTTAATCTTGGTTTCTTGCTGATATTAATCGTAGTTTGGTCAAGGTTTGGAAAGTGAAAGTCTTGCATGGCACTAGTACAGTCACAGCGTCTGACTCGTTGCCGTGATAGATGAGTCTCCACTTGGCACCCGAACAAGAAGGTTTCAGACGTGCCAAGGATTTGACGGTTGCATCAGTTCACGACCGGTGGGAGGGAGGTGAGAGGAAAGCTGTGGAGGCCGTGCTTGGATTCAGGCAGCCCTAGGAGCCTGGGGAGAGGCCGGGATTCCTGGCATGGTGCTGCAGGGCAATCCCACGGGAAGTGTGAGGTGTCTTTTGGGAAATGCTTTATGTCTTGGTAGGGTCTGGCTGAGCTGAGCGGGGTTTTGGTTTGGGGGAAGCTGGGTGTCAGGCGTGCTTCAGGCCCGTGTTCCCGTCTTGCACTTTTCCTGTGACGGCCGCGCTGAAATGTCCTTGTGAGAACATCACACCTTGGTTTTTAACTAAACAGAAAAGGTAGCACCTTTACTGCCCCGGTGTGTAGGGAACAGTCACCCGCTGACACCTCCTCTGTCAACCTGAGCTTGGAAAATAACAGAGGAAAGAGGAAAACAGGAAAGTTTTCATCAAAGGAAATTGGGCAAACGTTGATCCAGCAACGCCAGGTGCTATGCTGGGTTTGGGGGCAGCGAGAGTGGCTTTATAAGCAGGGGTGATGTGGGGTTTAAAAGAGCGATTTGTGCTGACTTGGAGGGTCGCAAATTAGGGCATGATAGAAAAAGGATTGTCTGTTATCAAAAGTCGGTTCAGTCTAAATTAATCTAAAAATGTGTAATTTCATCTCAGCTAAAACTACTGGAATGTAATTAAATTCCAAAGTAGAATGAGCTGAGAGAGTGTAAGAAAAGATAAGCATCAGAACGAGACAATAATTGAGTTTGTATTGTAAACACATTCCTGTAGGAATTTGGGATTTTTTAAGCTGCTTCATTAGAAATTAAGTCGAGAATGCTTGACAGCTTGGGCATGTTTTGAAGAAGTGGTTGAGTACCTTTATATTTGTCTGTGTCTTTTGTTTGCAGGATTTTCTATATTTGGGGTTAATTCTCTCCTATCGTCTACTAGTTTATTAATAACTTTAAACGGGGAATAAGGCTTAAAATTGGAAAATGGGTATTTCCGTGTAAAGCTTATTGTTTTATGGACTCATGTAAATTTTTTATCTCATTTTCACTAAAAATTGGATCTTTAGTATATAAAATCAGTAAATTAGGTTAGTACCATTAAAACACTCTGTGTTAATTCTGAAGTGCCTCACATGAAGAATGGAAGCGAATGCATTGTCCTTTTCTGCACACAAGTGTTGACGGAGGGGCTCGGGTACACACACACACGACCTATAAGATCTGCAATATGTCCGCTTTATTAACAGAGTTGTGACTTTTTATAGTGTCTTCACACCGTGTCCTGTGACCAGATGCATGCAGTTGGTTACAGGGTTCTGTCCAGATGTAAACATACATTACACAAACACTTCTAACTGGTTTATAACAGGTATGTGGCCAGAATGAGGTAATTATTTACCTTATCAAACCCTGCCTTCTTCTTGGCACAAAGTTCCTTTTGTTCTAGTTAGGACACTCGCAGCCATCTTGGCACGTACACTTTACAATATCTATAAAGCTATATTAAAGCAGAGTTTATAAAACTACAGAACACAATATAAATTGCTCATGTATCCATCATGTTCCTGCAACACACGAGTCGCTTGCTGAGTCCGTCAGGTAGGAGTGAGCCAGGTCAGGTCACGCCGTGCCATCCTCCGTCACAGCAGCTGCAGAGCCAAGGTGTGAAAGGAGAGCATTGGGCAGGGTGAGCGGTGTATTGTGTCATCATTTTAATAACTGATTTGAACACTTTCAGCCCAAAAACTGCTTTTATTAAGGTGTTTGTAGACCACTATAGTTGGTGGCTTGAGACTCATTTCTCTGGTGCCAGCATCTGTGTCAGAAGTGTTGGATGAGGGATGGAGAAAATTGATGCTTCCATGCTCTTAGCTTGATCCAGAACCCAAATGCTCTATGGAAGGGAGGTGATGATGAAAATTTAGTGCCTCTTTAGTGATACTGCACAGTCTGCTCAGTACCAGTACCTTATGGTATGGAGTTCTTTAATTTTTTGCAAAGATTCTCAGGAAAAATGCAGAAAGGTTTCCTTATCATTGGCTAAAAATACTTTACCCTTAATTCTGAAAAATGACTTTGTGAATCTTCATATTTCACAGACCATAACTAGATTACTACCTTTTACTGGAATACTTTGTGTTAATGAAGACCGATTGGAATCACATGATAGATTTCCTCTAAAGAAGGCATTATGCGGTTATTTTTTACTGTCTGGCATTCTAGTTAATTGCCTTGTCATCATTAATTGATGGGACTAAATTGATATAAATAAACAGATTATATTTGTGAGGTTCATTTGAAAGAGAGGACGGGCTGAGAACAGGCTGCCGTGGGGCGTTTGGCACCTGCCTCAAGCACAGCACGTGATCGGTGACTGTTGGAGAGAGCTCAGGCTTGGTCAGCTTGATCAGTGCCACCCCCTGTGAACCCGATTGGAGCAGTGATCTTTGCCCAGACAGGAGTGTGGTCACTTGTGTTTTCCCATCTTAAAACTGAACCTCCACACTTGGCTCAGTCCTAAGCTTCAGTCCTGCAAAGAGCCGATGGTCCTGTCTGAGGGCTGAGGACAGCCAGTCCCATCAGCCTGGCTTCTGGGGTAGTTGGAGCATTTCTGGTTTCCAGGTTAATCCAGATTTATCTAGCTAGTTACTATTAATCAGCAATCAACGGAGTCCGAGGAAAATCAACCTTTTTTAATTCAATTGCAATATTACGTACGATGCTTTTGCCTGGACAGAGCAAGCCGGTGGTGGCTGTTGAGCAGCACCGTGTCTCCTCTCCAGCCCTTCCTGTAGTGTTCTGCCCATCTTCCAGCAGGCCTGGCTTTGCTGATGGGGGACAGATGTGATACTGGAGCACATCTGGGGAGTTGATCCCTCCCATACCAGCGTTGTCCGTTCCTCTAGCCTTCCCTGCTTTGCTGCCTTGCCATGTTGGAAGTTTATTGACTGTCAAACTGCATTTATGATTTGAAGTGGTTCTCAATTAAAATTTATAATTAATGAGTTATTATTCAATTTTCAAATATTTATGGATTTTTATAGTGTCTCAAGTCATGAGCCAAGCTCCACACTGCTAGCAGAGGAAGAGCCAGGAACCCTTTTCCTTCCTCAGAGCTCTGCTCTCCTCCTGTCCCCACTGAGATTTTCCTGATCCCTGGCAAAGCCCACGTAGCTCCCACCATCCGCTGTGCTGGGGAGGTGACACCTTCCAGAGCCCGAGGACGTGGACACTGAGGCTGTCCTGGCAAATTCCTCTGGTGTGTGGTGTTTTGGACAAAACCAGGGTACGGCCTCACTTCAGCACAGTTGGGAAAACCTTGTTAGCCTTGAGCTGGTGGTTGTAATGAGTGAGGAAGCTGAACTGGAAGTAAGTTAACTAAATAAATAGAATTTTTCTTCCCTTTTCTTTCCCCCTCATAAGAATGTGGCAGCGTTTTTATACATGTGTGTCACTGCTGTGCTGGGGAGTGACCAGATCCAGAACCAAAGTACCACCCACAGGAGGAGCCATCTCCAAACAAGTCTTTTAAAAGTTAATTGGAATGCCTGGTCCTCACCATAACAACCCATGTCCATGGGGAGAGGCAGTCGATGAGGCAGAAAGGCTGCTGGGACCTGGGAGCCCTTTGGTGTGTGTGAGCACAGAGACAGAAGAGGGCTCTCCTCAGTGTGCCAACAGAGATTGTGGTGATTAATCTGAAAATAGTTTAAAGCATTCATGAGTTGTAAGAATTAATTCCCAATAAATCAAATGGCATCCCCATGGGAGTAGGAAAGAGAAATAAATGAGGGCTAAAGAAATTGATAAAAATCCTTGAGCAATAAAGAGATGAACGCCAGTTCCTTTAAAATTATATTTAAATGAACAAAGTTGATTTAACTGTCTTTTTTCATGCCTTATACTAAGATTTAGTTCTATAGCATGTCATTATATCAAGAAATAATTTGCCTAAAGACTTTCTAGCATTTCACGTGCATTCCACTTAATGACAATTTTAATATTCCGGCTTTGGTCCTACATCATTACGAGGACGCTTCAATTTCTTGGTGTTCTGAGGAGTTCATAAAGACTGTTTCTGATTTTTTTTTCAAGTCTGTTACAGGGTTCAGAGCCGTCAACACGTGAATTATCATGTTACTCAGTAAAATGTGGGGCAAACTGTTGTTACCTTCTTCAGCTAAATCCGCAGCTTTGGGACAGCGCTGTTTCCAAAGGATCTTCCTGCCTAGTGAGCTCTGGACAAGGTGCTGAACTGAGTTCTGACTCACTGTGTCACTGGGAGAGCAGAGCTCGCCCTCCTGGTTGTGCTGGAATGTGACATCTCTTCTTTGTTTTTAATCTGGTTTTTGGGTTTTTGTTTTGTTTTGTGTTGGATTTCTTTTTTTTGATTGGCTCTAAGAAGAAAATTGTTAATGGTGGAATTCATCAGGCTGAGTAACCGTGATAGGCAGAGATGCTGGGTGAGTCTTTTGTGGAATTCATTCTTTGGCAGCAGCTGCAATACCATTAAGTATAAATGGCAGGAGAGTAAATGTTTACTGAGAAGTCAGATCCTGTTATTAGTTGTATCACTGTTATTAGTGCTGCTAGCACTGTTCCCTGTTTTCTAGTTGTGTCAAGAGCAAGTACGCGGAGCAAAGATGTTGTTTCCCGGAGCATTCATGAACAGAGGTCTTAGAACAGAAGTGCTGGCTGGAGTTGTCGTTACAAGAGGTCCCTATAAGCTGCCCTGATGCTCTTGGTCTCCTCAGCCTGCTGGGGACATCCCCGGGGGCACAGACAAGGCTCTGCTGCTCCACTGCCCACGGCAAAGCCGCTGCTCTTGGCACCTGCCTGCATTTTGTTGCAGGGTCATCGCTGCTGGGAGGATGGTCTGGTCCTGCCTCAGTCAGCAGAGCCCCAGGTGTTCCTGGGATTAACTGCTCTACCCATGCCTTGTGCAGACAGAATGTCTGCAAGATGAATTTACATGGCACCAACATCCTCATCACTCCTTATATAACCCCAAGAAGTTGCTTTTGGGGCAAGACTTGTCAGCAGGTGTCCCAGCCCACACCAGAGAGATGCCCGGCCGTTGTGTAGTGCTCGGCAGTTTGTGTTGCAGCCATCAGCATTTATCCCGATTGTGCAGAAAGGCTTTCCTTGGCAGCCCCTGGCAGTCCTGTGCAATGGCACAAGAGCCAACTTGGCACTGGCACAGGCTTGTTCAGTCCTGTTTGTTGGAGCCGCAGGTAATTACTCCCATACTTAATGAATCACATTACTTTTATTGATGAACATGGAGGCTACATGCTGGAAAGAGGAGGTAAGGATTAGATTTTATGGCCTACTGCTGCTATGAGAAGGAGCATCTAGACACCAATTAATGCTCCCTTGATGGGATTAGCCATTGTGTTAACCGGAGCTCTGGATAAAATTGCTAAGTCTGTGACTTTAGACTTTAACTTCTTAAATATTGTAGATACAAAGTAAGTTCACTTGCATCTGAAATGCAAATGACATTTAATTCTAGATACAAAAAACTTGCAGGGTGGGTATTTACATTTTCTTGTGATTTATACCTCTTCTTACATGGATAAAAAGACTTTTTCTGAAGTTTATTTCATCCCTGCAGAGTTCAAAGATAGGGCAAATTTCAAACACGTAATCTGTGATTCCTTTGGTTACCATGCCAATAATCCCATCTTGCAGTGGAGAGAGTGGAGACTGAGGGTCAAAGTCAAGCATTTATTTGGGAGGGGAAAGAGGGGTTTGTAAAAACAATTTGTGTGTGATCTGCCAATGTTAAAGCTGTGATGGACAGAGTCCCCACAGTCTTGAAAACATTTGTCTGTGTATATGTTACTGTAAAGCTCTTTGTTGGTACTGAAGAGAGGTACAGATAAGTGTTACAGCATCCTCCAGGTGCATCCCTGGGCCGGTGGGGTGATGCCCTCGACACAGGGGTTACAGTTCTGCCTCAGTGATGGGTGACCGTGTCCTTAATGAGTCTGGGTGACGTCCTCAATCAAGAGCGAGTGTCTGGGTGTCAGCTTGGCCAAGGGTGGGTGTGATGTCCCAGGCTGCGGCTGCTCAACATTCCACTTTCGGTTTTCCATTTGGGCTTTAATCTTCTGATAAGCATTTCTCAGGGGAGAAATAACTTCTGTCATCAGATTTTTTTCTTGGGCAGAAACAAGAAATGAGAGATGAGGTATTTCTGAGAGCATGATGTCAGTCAGGAGCATTCCTGACCAACGGTCCTCATCCATCACTGCTGCAGTGTGAGGGCCATGCAGCTGCACACAGTGCAGACAAAAAGAAGAAAGGAATAGGTGGTTACTTGGAGTTCATCACCTGGAGTGTTTGGTATCCCCAGAGTCCTGCCTGCTCTGGGCTGCTGCATGGGAGGACATTAGCTGAGTGGGAGGCATCTGCTCTCACACTTGCTCTTGATGCTTCTCCCCATTCCCAAACTGGCCTGGATGAAGACTGATTTGAGGACTTGGTCCTCCTTGTGTTCATATTTTCTTGCAAGGCTCTGTTGCTTTTCAGCGCCTTTTCCAGAGCTCCAGCTTTTCCCAGCCAGTTTCTGCACCAGGAGGTTGCTCCTTTGGGAGAGCAGAAGTTAATTTCTCATTATTATCATGCGTAGATGCAGAAGATGGAAGATAGTCCCCTCATGTTGTCCCTTGGCGCCGTGATAACTTCATAGCCAGAGAAAATATCATGCAGGTGAAAAATAGCATCATCCAGGCTGTTTGCAGGAGCTGTTTCTCAGTGCAATGGGTGGCAGAGATGGAGTGGGCTTGTCACCCAGGCCCGGGGTGGCCACTTGTGCACCAGTGTGGTACAGGAAGGGTCTGGTATGTGGTACCTCTGCTTTATGGCAGCTGCATTAAACATCTCTATTGCTGCATGAAATATCCTCCTTGGCTTGGAATTGGAATAAATGCAAGATGGTAAAATAAAAAATAATTTTTAGAGCCATGGACCTTCTCAAGGAATGGTTCTAGATGATCTTATTCTGTTATCCTGAAAAAGAGAAGGTTTTGGATTTACATTATTTGCAATTCCCTTTTGGCACCCCCAGCTCCCCAGGCAGTAAAACTTAGTTTTCATTAACTGATATGTCTGACATTTACCGTATCTTGATGTGACAATTTAGAGGGAACTGATTGCACTGAACAGCGTTATTAATATTGCGGTAACGTGATTAGGGGAAAATCTTGGTCCTTTAGGCCAGAGGGACCTAAATTTATGAGAACAACGGAGAGGCAGATACAAAGCAAATATCCAAAATATCCTAATCTTAACTTGTTTTCTGTTTAGTTCCTTGTTGTATCTGGTTCCTATTCACAAGAAGATAAGTAGGTTTCAATTGTTATCCAGGTAAGGGACTTTATCCAAAAGAAACAAAAACCCCCTCAGACCAGGACTTGGAGCCAGAGGTTGGTGTGTGCAGCTGAGCTGGGTGTCAAATCCAAAATGACATCTCTGCAAAATCTTCTCTGGTAATCTGATTTCCTCTGTTCTTGCCTTTCACCATCTTACTGAGGGAAACTGCAGTTTATGCATTGCCCTGGGTCACTCCTGAGCATTGTCTGGAGCTCTGGGTCGCCCCAAGCAACCAGCAGGTTCCAGACTCATCAGCCACAGGGGATGATTGTTCGCGTTAAAAATAAGTCAGAACAGGGAATTTAGGATCTTCTTCCTGGCTGTAGCAGGAACAATATGGGCAAAAGTAACTCTTAGGCTGTTGTGGCAATTTGCTGGAGCTGTGGCACTGGATAGCAGGGTGAGAGGGAGGAAAGCATCTCAGATCTCATCAATACTCAAGACAAAAGGCTTTCTGCTTTGCAATTACTCTTCCTGTCCTTCCCCATCCTTCTCCCAGGCCACAGGCAAGAAACCAAAATAGAGACCAGGCAGCTTTTATATGCCATAAAGCTTTTATAGGCTCATAAAGGAGAGGAAATCCAGAGTTGATCTGAAGTTGCAGTCCTGGGATAGCCCACACTCAGGCATGTGGCTTCATCCCTCTCACTGCAAAGATACAAAGGAAATCCCCAAATTCAGGCTGAGTGACAAAACCCTCAGAGGAGATTTGGGCTGGAGTCACACCTGTCACGTGCCCTGGGAATCCCCATCAGGCCTCACCTGCTGCTTCTTCCTACACCACCACTTGGCTGCCCTGGGCTGTCTGAATGTTGAGGAATGAGCAGGGCAGAGCTTCCCTCTCCATTCCTCCTTGTAGTGGGTGAAATGCAGCAGCAGTGTAGATCAGGTTAAAATTGCATCTCATCTCATGAATTTATCTTTAAAACCCAGCCTCTTTCTGTGAGCCTTAAAGCAGCTCAATACACTCATATAAAAATCGACAACTGCTCCAGAGATCCTTTAGAGATTTTGTTTCATTGGGCTCTATTTTGTATAAATCTCATTAACTGCTTTGCCTGTGCCCTCTCATGGTGCTCCTTATTCATCACAGAAGTAAACTGACAAACCCAGTTGCAGCCCTGCAGGCTGCAGATCTCTGCTCTGTGCTCCCTGGGCTTGCGTGGGGCTCAAGGTGAGGGAAGCAGGATTTCCCTGACATCAGAAACCTCGAGGTCCTTCAAGTGTGTGTTTTGTGAAGCACTGCATGTGTGAGTGGTGAGGCACCAAGCAGGAGATCAGTTCATGCTGTCTTTTCCTCGCTCGCCCTGACCACGCAGGTGACCCGCCATCAGCCACATAACACGTCCCAACAGTGCCTCTGTGATCTGGGATGATGTGAGAAGGGTTTGAGCTGACACGTGCACTGACCGGGGATTTATAGAATAAACACTGAAATGAGATGTGCAATATCTCCACTGAATTAATCCCATACTATCTTCGGTGCTGTCAAACAGACGCCGTTGCTGCGCTGACACCCAGGTGTGTTTATTTGCGGGGTGACGCGTAGGAGTAGAGAGGAGGAGCAGCCTTCCCAAACCCCCAAGGCCCCTGAGCCTTGGTCCGGGCTGCTGGGACCCAGGGGTGGGAGGAGGTGCATTTTGGGAGGATGGAGCTTGGATTTCTGGTCACAGGCAGAAAGTATTTGTGTGTACGTGGAAAAAATGCTCACCGCCCCTGCCACCGGCACGGGATGCTCGCTGCCTCCCAGCCTTGGGGAGTGTTTTTTATTTCTTAGTGTTGCAGCAGGCATGCCCCGGTTGTGATTCGGCTTAGCAGACAGCAAAACCTCTGTGGATGTTGTTGTACACCCAAACCACTCTGGCTCCTGTCTGCTGGGTATCACCGTACCTTTAGGGACGATGTGGTTTCTAAGTGGAAAACATTTTCCTGTGTCTTTGAAGTTGAGGAGGTGCTCAGAAGGGAGGAGGTTACTCCCTGTCTAGCACTGATCTAAGCAGAACAGCAAAACCCATGTGTAAGCTCATGCTTTTATCCTTTTCTCTTTTCAAGCAAACGTCCACGTCCTGATGCAACATTTAAAGGTAGTTGGAATCTCACCCTGCTGATGTGTTAGCAAGAGAGAGATTGTGTGTAATTAAGATAACACCAATCCTTTTTTTCCCTAAATTTTCTTTTTTTCTAGTTTTCAGCATGCAGCAGTCAAAATACATCCTGTGAAAATGTTGGCTATTTTATAAGATTTCCCTTTTTTTTTTTTCTTTAACCCGCACTTCCTGCATTAAGTAGAGGACCCTCACATAAAAGTTTGTAGATTGCAAATATCAGTTCAACCAGGTAACGGCAACAAAAGGGGAACATTTATTTGATGTCAAATCCTGATTATTTCTGTTTTGTTTCTGTTTGTTTCACTGGTCTACAGGACGTTGCTTCATAGACACTCTCAGGCTGGTTTTGTTGCTTTGTGTAATCCAAACCTGTTTCTTGCTTTCAGACCACAGAATGGTTCTATGATCCTGTACAACAGGAAGAAAGTGAAATACAGGAAAGATGGATATTGCTGGAAAAAAAGGAAAGACGGGAAGACCACCAGGGAGGATCACATGAAACTGAAGGTGCAAGGAGTGGAGGTAGGAGTGCGGGGCTGGCTGTGGGTGGTGCTTGGCTGGGAGGCAGCAGCTCCCCTGGAGACTCCTCAACCCAAGGATATCCAGACCTTCAAAAAAATATTCCCAGCTGCTCCCTCTGGCCTGGTGCTTAGTTGCCAGCTGGGGTTAAACCGCAGCTCCCTCCACCCCCAACAAATACACCTGCTTTTTTTATTACTCCTTTGAGCAAGCTGTGAGTCCAGCTGCACCCTCAGCTGTGCAGCTGCTGGCTGGCTCTGGTGGGGCTGTGTGACTGCAGAGGGGACAGGCACAGGCACCCAGCATCTTCTGGTGGGCTGTGGGTTTTGACCTGGGGTGAGCTGCACAGCGCTCTGTGTAACCGTGGTGGCTTGAATGGGTCTGGCCCGATTCTCACAGATCCCAGCTAGTTTTTTGTTGCAATTGCCGTAATTTCCGTGTGCTGTTGGTCTTGCAGTATACAGGTGTACAATTTCTGTTGAATTCAGCCCAGAATCCATGCATGTTTTGAAGGAGCCGTTGCTCTGATGATAGCATTCAGCCACTCTGAGACATTCAGGCAGGTTTTTTCACCTGAGACAGTGTTTCTGGAATAAGCCTGTTTATTCTAAAATACGTCATTGTGTAACACCACTTTTCTTTCTTAAACTCCAATTTCATGAGGAAAGGGCCAAAGTGGTCAAAGAGTGTTAAAAGGTGTAACTGTAGCGTTTAGCTGTGTCATTTTAGCCAAGAAGCGGGAGGTGGTCGGGGGTGTGGTTGTGTGATTTTGCAGCTGACAGCCTGCGAACCTGGCCTGGCGCAGTGCCGGCATCAGGGGAGTTGGGGTGCCCACCACAGGCAGAGCTTTGCCTGTGTCTCCAGGCCTGTCTGGCAACTTCCAGGCTGGACTTAGGGCTTAAGCAGAGCTTTCCAGCCTCACTCTCAGGCCCACCTTGGCAGGTGTTTTGGATGGCACTGACTCCCTCCTGCTGGGGTGATGGGCACCCTGCACGGTGCTGGTGTTGACGTCCCCCGGGCATCCCCTAAGTCAGTGCCAGCAGTGTGAAGGGGACGAGTGCCCGGAATTCATCTCGTGCTCCAGCTTCCTTCTGGGCTATTTGTCATTCTTACATTCTGTCTGCTCTAATGAGGTTTTGGGGTTTAAAATAGTGTTAAATGGATTGCATTATATTACACCAGAGAGACATAACTTTGTTCCATAATTTTTACATCCAATAACAATGTTTTATTATGACAAGCACAAAAAAAAAAGTCGGTATCACAGAAATGGTGCCTTGTTTTTGTTTGGGGTTTGCAGAGTGTGATTTAATTAGCTTCTGTGAACTTTCACGATGCAGAACACCAGGCCCTGTAGCGCCCCTTTACCTGTAGCAAGGAGTTGGTGATGACCCTTGGCTGCCACACAAACACGAAAGAAAATAGCTGTGACTTTCAGGCAGGTTTTTGCAAAGATGGATCCATCAAGCCTTGGAGGATCCAACTGCGTGCATGTGGTGGTGGTCATGTTTAGCTCAAATAGCCCGGCACTGAACACAGTGACTTATGTTTTACTGAAGTGTGTCTTCTGGAAAGTAACAAATCCAGATGAGGCCATCACGGGAGCTGGAGGATGCGCAGCTTTCAGCTGATTCCATTCACCACTTAGGAAAATAAGTGTTAAATATTTGCTTTGTGATTTGGATATACCAGGGTTTGGCCATTCAGTCGTACATCCTTCTCCAGCTGAAGAGCCCTTTAGTACCTCATATTTTATTTCCAAGAAGGTACTTGTGCCCTCTCATCCCCAGGCAGCACCTGGGAGGTCACTCCCAGTCTCTGTTCTGAACAATGCAGAAAAAGTCCATTTTCTTGACCTCCAGGTGTTTCTTGGGCAGAATGACATAGTTTTAACCACGTTAGGTAATTACTCAATCAGTACACCATGGTACTTCACAGACAGCATTCTGGGTTTAGGTTTCTGATACCATCCTAAAAGGAAGCGATGTTCTCAGCTTGGGCATGTAGGCAGCAGATTTAAAATAACAAAAAAAGGCTTTTCTCAAAGTTGGAGTGATACCGTAGTTAGCCGCATTCAGGTTTAACAGGGCATGAAATAACTGTCTGCCTTGTGGCACTGCCAGATCATCTCAGCGACTCTTGCAGCCAGAAGATAAATAGGGATCATCGTCGCACTGATGGAAAAGTACTTGCAGAGCTGACAGCCAAGAGCATCAATAGCATCCAAACATTGCTCTGGAAACGACAGCTCGGAGGAACATGCTGGCCTGTGAAACTACTGACCAGCCAGTTCTGAACAGGGATTTGTATTAGAAGATTTAATAATTAACTCCTTCCTGGGTGTCATCAATGTGCTGGCTCTTGTGTCTTTCCAAGTTTTGGGTAAAGAGAAAAATGTATTTTGAAACAAAAAGTCTACACCAGGTCCTTGGGGACGTTAGTGTCTGTCAGAACCGTATAGAAGGATTTGGTGAGCGTGGACAAGGCAGCTAAAGCAAATTTAGGACATAAATAAGGAATAAACTGATTTAAGTAGGAATACACTTATTTAAGTAAATAAGGATGGGGAGGAATAGACTATTTAACCCAGTGGATAATAAATAAGAATGGCCTGAAATCCTCAAGCTGTTGGCTTGGCTAGCATTGCTGTGCAGGAGGGGTTTGGGTATTACTTGGTTAATCTGATCACAGTCTTGCTAGAAAACACTGGATAAACCAGAAAGAAGTTAATTTGGCCTTTCCCTTAATACACCTCTTTGTGCAATTCTTTGTGGAATCTCTGGTCTGTGATCCTTTTAAAAATTCTAATTAATTAGGATCCCTGGTGATGTGTTCCTAATCAATTCACATAATTAAAAATTTTAACTAATAAATAATAGTGAGGAGAGTGTTGGAACAGCTTTGCCATCCTTCCGGATGGTGCTGCTCTGCATCGCAGTCAGCTGGCTCAGTGGTTGCCTTTGCCTTCCCTTGTGTGTGAACTTTTCCAGGCACCTGTAACTGCACCTTCACGAGAATTCATAGTAAACTGCTGCTAAAATTAAAATGAGGTCATGTTTTTATAGTGAATTTCCCTCTCATCCTCCACATTTTGGAAGGTCATCGCTGATTCTGCTGCTCTTTATCCTGTGTTGAGTATATTTTGCTCTCTCCAAACTCCAGTGCCTGAGGAGTGGTTACGGAGAAGGGCTGTCCTGAGGCCAGGGCAGAGCTGTGCCTGCAGGTCCCACTCCAAGCACCACCGCTCCTGTATTTGAAATATCTTGTTCTCTTGTAGATGGAGATATGTTACCTCAGTATAATATGATAATGTTTATGAATTCCTTAAAAAAAAACCCACAAAAAAACCCCCACAAAAAAGCAAAACTTTATTACAGTCTTATTAAGCGAGAAACTCCCTTGTGGAGATGGAGATGCTGAGTATCAATTTTGTATGCAGGACTTGTATTTAATTAATATCGTAAGAGTCCCTTAACACTATTGCAGATTAGTCCGCGAGGACAGGAATGAAAATTTTAGAGTGTTCAATTACTGCGTAAACCCTGGGACATCACCGTCCAAACTTCGCACGGGTTTCTGTAGGGTCTGGGTCTCGGCAGCGTCTCTGCGCCCAGCGCTGACTGACCGGGGTGGGCACGGTTGTCTGTGGCTCCTGCAGCCTGGGGCTGGGGGCATCTGCCAAGGACCGGACTTTTGGTTTCGGTAAATGACCAAATGGGCTCTTCTGCATTGTGTAAAACGACTCACCGTGGAATATTGAACTGCAGAATGGTTTTACGCGTCACCGTTCCCTGCTGTCGTGGGTGAAATCTGCTCATCGGTTGTCACCGGAGGAGGGGAGCAGCCTTAGAGGTGGCACGCTGGAGCAGCACTAATCGGGGAGAGATTCCTAGGACAGCCTGAGCCAATTCACTTTAATTTACGTGGGCTCTGCTTGCCCTCAGAGGTGAGCTGTGTAGTTTGCAAACTAATTAGGATTGCATTGTTCAGTCTGGCTGCTTAATGCATTCCAGAGAAATACTGTGGAACGGCTCTGGAGGAGAAATGAGAGTTTAATGTGAGAGGCTTGTGACACACGTGTGCATACTTTAACACAAACGAGCAGCCCTGAACGAGGGAGAAACTGCTTGAGAGGAGGGGCAGTTTTACACAGACCTGTTGATCATTGCTGCAAACAGCATTGTCCTGACACCTCTCCTGAGATTTGACTAACGCCCCTCTAACCAACTTCTCCCTTAACCTCCTGTAGCTCATTGGAGACCAGAGTCCAACAACATCTCCCCGCCTTTGCCGTGGCACACACGTGTCTCCACAGTGGGCACCATGGGCAGATGCTGGTGCAGAAGTGTGGAAGTGTTGACTGTTCGTGAGCTGGGGTTGGGTTTTATTCTGTTACCTGTTTCAGGTGGTGTTTATGGCACCTGGAATGCAGGGTTATGACGGCATCTTAACAACTCCTGTGTTGGTGGCAGTCCCAGGAAATGGGAGCATTGTTTTGCTGTTTCTGAAAGGGAGTATGGTTTATCGTTAAATCTGGAATGAGTCTCCTGGGAGTCTCTTCAGAAGGGAACATACATATCAATAATCCTTTCCTATATCAGAGTCCTGATTTATTTTCCTGCTGTAACGTAAAGTCACAGCAAATACTTATGAGTTTTGGCATCTTTTTTGAACGCCCTGTACGTGCACAGGGGATTTTATTCTTCAGTAGACCCATAACGTTCCTAATCCTTTAATTGTCGTGACTTATTTAACTTCAGCAATAACAGTTTCCCTAATATCTGGGTGTCTCAGAATGAAGGTTCAGCTGAGATCGTGGCCTGTGTGTGACGTTGGGGGATGCTCTGCCAGGCAGGTGGCCCATAGGCAAGTTCTGCCCAAGTCAAGGGCAGCCACTGTTCCCTGCAGTGCAAGGCAACAGGTTTGCAGCATTTCTCAGGTAATTGCTCTGTAATTGGCTGCATCACCGTTTTTTCCCCTGTTTAATAAATAGCATGAATAAAGCTGAGCCACATGTGGTGGGGCTGTAATTCAAATGCCGTTCACTGAAATCTGAGCATTTTTCATTTAGCATGTAAAGGCAATTTTGATGTAAATGATTGCTAAAGGATCTCTGCGGACTAATGACATTAGCGTTAGGCTGGGTTGAAATTGTGGAGTAATTGGTGCTGCAACTGCACCCTGTGCTGCAGGGAGAGAGGGAGCCAGTGACCTGCACTAGTGGAGGTGTCCCTGCCCGTGGCAGGGTGTCCTTGAGGTCCCTTCCAGACTTCTTGGTGAGTCTGTGGGGACGTCAGTTTGCAGAATCCTCTGCTGAGGGAGAATTTTGACTACACGTCGTACTGATTTTTGCACCACCCCAAATAAAACAAAACAAGCAAAAAAGTTTCATACCTATATATACTTTTCTATTGTTCAGTCATCCTTATGAAAGAAAACATTAGAACAAGTAGGCAGACACAGAATAAGCTGGAAGGCCCCCCTGCACCCCTCTGAAACATGGGGCTTGTCTCACCACATGGACTATATGGCACAAACACACATTGACATTTATATTGAATATTTCAGTTTAGAGAAATTTGAAATTAAATCTATTTTCTGCCAGCTCTGTGGGAAAATCCATTTATGAAAACAAAATCCAATAAGAGATCTAAAGATCAGTGGCCAGAAATGAAATATATTGAGAATAAAATATATGGAGATTGGATTGCTAGCTCTGTGGGCTGGGTTTAATGTGCTGGGGATTGGGATGGGAGTGGAGGGGTTACTGGTCCAAACTTTATCCAGGGTTTGCAATGTAGATGAGGCAGTTCACAGCAAAACAAAATAAACATCATGGCTTTATGGAACAGAGTTGGTGATCACCTTTCTGACCACACAGTTCCTTTCTGTGCCGGTATGGAGAAAAATGAACCTGAAAGACGACGTCTGTCCCTGGAGGTGGCTCCTGGAGCAGGGTCAGTGGGAGCCATGCGGCGAGGAGAATCCATGCCGTTCCTCACAAGATTAAGAGGTTTCCTGGTTCTGTAGGGATCCCTGTGATTGCACCGAGGATCCAGATGCTGGAGCAGCATGTGCCTTGTAATCTTGTAATTGCATTGTGGGCTGTGACGGAGATAAGGGCTTCCACGAGAAGCGAGGAGTCTCGGTGGCTCTGCCTTCCCTGCCTGGCTTTTACTGAGCTCCTCTTTAGTTATTTATTTCGCCGGGTCTTGGGCAGGAAAGCAAGCATTGTTTTCTGTATTGCTGCTGATTCTGTATGCGTCAGGGGTGCGTTAAACATTTTAATTTCCTGAGTTCCTGTTGGAAAGCGAGATACCGCTCGTCGAGGTGTGTATGGGGAGGGGGGGGCAGGGAGAGCAGAGTCTTGTCAGGGTTGAAGGCACTAGAATTCCTGAACACAGTGTGGTGTTGTCCCCAACAAGCAGCACAGACACAGAACCTTGGAAAGGGGGATTTCAGAGTGTGGCACTGTCTGGCACATTCAAATGGCCACCCCTTTGTAGGACGTTATTTGCTCTCCCTTTTTATCGGCAAGAGATGAGAATTAATTAGCTGGTGTTTGCACACTCTTTGGACATATAAAGCATTAATTGCCCACTAATACCCTGTGTGAAGCAAAAGGGAGACGTGATGGAAGGGAGCAGGGAAGGAGCTCAGCAGTGCCAGCAGCGAGGGATTCTCCCAGTTCTTGTCTGGGGTCTGACCTCCAGGAATTAGCGTGAAGCAGGAGCTGTGCCCTGAATCTTGCTGTGTCTGCTGTAGGTCAGATTAAAGTCGCCAGGGGAGAGGGCTGTGGTGTGTCTGTGCTACAGCAGGGAGGCACAGGTGACCCTGTAGGCAATATCAGGAAAGCACAAAGTGTGAATTATTGTATTTCGGGGGGGGGAAAACAGTTTTTCTGCTCTCTGCTTGTTTTAAAACCATCGTGGACGTTGGGTTACATGTAGCAGTTGCCTCGTCTTTGCGGAGTACCTTTTCCTTGTAGCGGTGGGATAATGCATTCATGCGCTCCAGTGTTCCCATATTTCTGCTGCCATCGCGTGGCTGCTGGGGATCAGCAGCAGGCTCCGTGTAGGAGAGACCTCACTACCGTCCCGTGGCACAGCCACAGCCAGACCCTGATCCCCGACCCCCCCCACCCTCTGCTGCTCACCTGCTCAGTGCTGTGGCGATGCTTCCCACGCAGCTGGAGCCCCTCGGCCCTGCCCGAACACTGCTCCTTGCTCCTTGCTCCTTGCTCCTTGCTCCTTGCTCCTTGCTCCTTGCTCCTTGCTCCTTGCACCAGGGAGGGCTGATGTCCATCTGTACCTGCAGCGCTTGGCAGAGCTGCACTCGGTTCAGTGTTCGGGTGAGCTCTCAAAGTAAGGTACAGTAGCTCTGAACTCTTCTAAGGTGACAAGTTCTTGAAGTTACAGGTTCAGGCATCCAAATTAATGAAGATTCAGATCGCCCGGTGTGAAGCCTGAGGGTTGGTGGGGCGTGTCCCGGCGCCTCTTTGGCGTGATGCGTGTTGGTGGCAGGGCTGTGCCAGGGAGCCCTAACCCTAACCTTTGCCTCTTTGCTCCAGCTGGCACTGACCTGCTGCAGCCCCCGTCATGGCATTCCCACTCCGTGCCACTCTGGACAGCTCTGTGCTGCTGGTGCAGCTCCTTGTCATTTACCGCGACAAATACGTGGTGTTTTTCTATTAAAAGTCCCTGTGCTCCAGAGGACTGCAGTGTCTTAGAGCACTATAAATATGTTTGTGAAGATTCTGCCTTCTGTCTGACCCCAGACACTCTGTGATACTGCGTGGGCATTTCTGTTGATGGTTACACTTTGCCTGCAGTTTTTGTGTGCTTGTTGCCATGAAGGAATTTTGAATAAAAGGCAGTACGGGAATGCCAGAGCACTGCAAGCGGGATGTGCGGTGCCTGTGACTCTGCTTGCTGCACCACCTAATCCTGCTGCTGTGCTTCTGAGTGTGCATGGTGGGAGCAACGGCTTGACCCTTCCATGTCATTGTGTCAGCCAGGCTCACTGTTGTCCTTGGGGGCAAGTTTCCGTTCCCTGTGTAGTGTCCTACCTGCCACAGCCGGGACAATTTATTTGAGTGTTTTCCTACTAAAAGGAAGCTGATTTTGAGCTTAAAAAGATTAAATACCAGCTCCTTTCCTGCCTTCTATGAAGAGACATGGTTAGACTTCAGTGTCTCTTTAATCTCTCCTTGTTGGAATAATAAACAGTACATTTATAAAGATGAAAACATAATCAGTTTTTGCGTGTTAAATCATGATCTTTCCTGTGAACAGGTGCTGAGGTTTCTGCCCTCAGCTCTAAGCCTGCTGATCCAGACCCACGGTCCTGCCCTGTCTCAGTTCTTAGAGCAGGCAAAGGGAGCTCCCAGACCCCAAAGGCCTTTCCTGCCCAGTCTGTCCTGCTTCTGAATTAACACTTCGTGAACTATCGTAGCTGTATAAAATACACAGAAGGGTTTCGATGGCAAACCCGAAGTTTGAAGGTTTATTAATGGCTGGAGGGCACTGGAATTTAATATTTGTGTCAATTCACAGCATTTAGAAGCCCAGCGATGTGGGGATGATTCTATATATAGCAACTATATTTGAATAGTCCACATAGCTCCAAAGTAAATATTAGTTTCATTATGCTATAAACTGTTATTTATCATGACAGAAAGTCATAAAGTTATTTTACTGGAATAGAGCCAGTAAATTGCGTCGTCTAGATGAGATACAGCACATGTTGAATTCCAGCAGCAATTACCCGACGTACTTTATACAGGTCGGTGTTAAACACGCTCCAACACGAGCTGCAGCTGAGGCATCTGCGGAAAGCCCTCTGCAGCCTTGGCCAGGCCCCAGCGATGCGTCGACAGGAGACGGCAACTGGTGCTGTGGCAGTCACGGGCTGGGCTGGGGAGGGCCATGACACAGATACCGCCTCTTGCGTGTTGTGTGTTTGACTTTTCCATTAGCTGAATCGCTCCTTAAAAGCACCTCATACCTGCTTGACTCTGAGGTATTGCGAGAAGTCTAGGTTTTAGTTATGGGGTTTTTTAAAGATACCGGCTTTTTAGATTTGACCGTTGGGTGATCATTGAAAGGGTGGATTTTCCCCCACTGTTGCTCTAAGGGCAGGTGTGTATCCCTACCAGAGCTGGAGGCTGCTGGGAACACGGGCAGGACTTTATCCTTCTTCATGAAGTGCGTGTAGGGTTACACTGTCTGTGCCAGCAGATTCCACGTGCTCCAGGTTGATCCGTGGATCAGTTATTCCTCGTGCACGAGCAACAGTGAGGAAGTGGTGGTACTTCCAGCTCTGCAGCGTCCTGGGCAGAGGACACATGGATGGACCCACTGCTGTGAGAGGGTGTTGCACAGTATTACAAATTTCAATGAGTTTATGAAGGCTGTCACTGATTGCAGCCTTTGGTGGGGACTGACCTTCAGCATAGATTACATCTTCCATTTTCTAGGAGAAAACAATATCAGGAGAACATTAAGGCACATCAGCAGTTGGATGCGCTTGTGCTAGCAGAACAGTGAAGACTGTCTGCCAAAAATTATTGACTTGTTGTTGTCTTTTATCCACAAAAATAACTCTTCTTATGTATAACCTATGAGGGCTGTGCAGTGACTGCTGATAAAGGAAAACCCCAACAGAGTATTGAATAAAGTAATTAGTTTTAAAGAATTTTAGGTTTAGTTTCTTTTTCTTTAATGACTAAAAAATATCAGCCATCTGTGTCACCAGTGTTGCCCTAAGCAGAAGAACGCAAAGTTCATTGTATCACATTTCTAAATATTTTATATATTTGTGTGAAAACTGGGGAGAGAAAAAGGCTCATTTAATCAGAAACATCTGTAGGATGGACTAGATTGCCTTCAGTACCAGGAAGATTAAAACCATGAGGTTGGCATTGGAGGACTGTTCAGATATCAAAGGATCGGCTCAGCATGCAACCACACATTATTTGAATTGTAAAAACACCTTTGAAATTGCCCAACTCTTGATTAAACAAACAAAATCTGAAGTGGATTGGGGATAGGTCGTGATTTTAACGTTAGATTATCAAAATCAAAGAAAAATGTGTAATGGTTGTAGGAAGTCCACACTAGGAGGAAAACCCCCAAGCACAAGATCGTTAGCTGTGACGTTCCTTGATATCCTGTAGCCAGGAGGGCACGTTAATTAAAATACAGATTGCAAGGTCAGGAGGAACAGCTCAAGGGATCATCTGGCCTGTGCAGCACACGTCAGAAAATTCCATCTATTGATGCCTGAATTCAGTCATCACTTCTTGTTGCACCTTTATCTTCCAGAAAGGTGTCAGTCATGATTTAAAGATGGGCAAAGGCAGAGAACCTGCTGCGTGCTTGGGAGTGAGGCTCCGAGGGGCTGATGGCCTGTACCGGTCAAACCTTTCATGTATGGCCACACTAGCTCGGTCCCCTCTCTTCTAGGAGCCCACAGCTGGATCTCTTCTAGCTGGCTGGGCTGAGAGTGCCATGACAGGTTGCTCCACACCCTGCAAAGTCCGGGACAGGCGGCCTGTCCCTCTCTGCCGGGCGGGTGATGACTGGGGCTGGGTGTACATCCCACCCGACTGCTGACAGAGCGGGAGGTCACTGAGCCAGTTCCCCGTGCAGATGACAGAGTTGTGTGACAGGCTCTGCCTCGACACTAGGCGTGGTTGGTACAAACAAGTCCAGATGCCCTGGACACAGGGACAACACAGGGGAAAAATTGGGGTGTCAGAGGCCGCCGACAGATGGCCTTTGTCAGGAGCACGTCTGTGTTGGCACAGCTGGGACCCTCGATGCTGGCCAGAACATGAGTCAAGGCCGTGCCCTCTCCAGTCCCCTTGGTGAGAGGCACTCGGAAACAGAACCTGAATTTTAATGTGTGTTTATGAAATGTTTCTGGTGGTATCATGTGACAGGTGGATCAGCTCTCTGCTTTCTGCTGTGCCACATTACTTTTTACCATCTATTTCTAATCAGAGCAGTCCTGCCTCTTCTCACGTGTGAGTTGTTTTAAAATTGGTTTTAGGCTCTTCCCAGAAGACTATGGATGCTCCCCCATTCCCTCCAGCTGCTGTTGCTGAAAGCCTTCCCATGCTCTGATAACCCCCTTCTCTTCCCAGCAGCTCCCCTTGAACCACTCATGCAGTCAGCACTCTCCTTGCCTGCCATCCCAGTTCTGTCACCTTTTCTTTGGAACCTGTTGTTGGCACCTTGGCTCTTTCTGCACCTGTTTTGAGTCCCTCTTCTTCATCATAAAGTTTTTGGAGTTTTGCCCTGTTGACATGTTTTTGTCCTGATTTCCCCGTTGTTTCTGTCACTCTTTTTGTCCCCTCTGATTCTGTCTGTCCCCTTGTCCCTCGTGTCTTCTCTCTCCAGTCCTGTCCATTGGGGGTTGTATTCAAGGTCTTTTCTTCTCTGCCTTTGTTTGCCTTCCCTGTACTCACTGTGTGTTCTCTGGGACACGCAATGGGCCTCGCTGTTTCTCAGTGGGTACTGCTGGCCTCTGCAGGGTGTAAAAATGATTAACTGTGCTTATGATAAAATGTAGAGTGTGGTGTGTTTTTGGACAGGAACTGCATTGCCATTGAGGATACGTTTTGCTTCTAGTGATGTAAATGTTTTTCACCAAGTAAAAAGAGTGTCTAGGACCCTCACAGAAGTCCTCTTTTTATTGCATGAGGCTCAGGGTCACAAGCTAAATCCTGAAATGCTTCATCTGTATGGGCGAGGAGTTTTTATTGTTGCAAATAAACAAAAGTACCTCTAGGTCTGGATTTTGGGATTTTCCTTTCTGAGACCCTTGAGGAACTTGTCCAAGAAATGGGCTCTCGGGAGCACACAGACCTTTCTTCTTTCTGATCTTCACACTTTGGGGCTCACCATTTGAACTGTAATCACGTAACCATCAGGCAATGGATCTGCCTTGACTTGGGGTCATTTGTGGTCATTTTTTGAGTCTGGTGTCATCAAACCACCCTGAAAAGCACAGAAGAGTCCAAGTGAGAAATCAGAAAAATTCCTCCCCTTTCCATACTCTGGTGCCCAGGTAAAGTGTTTTCTACCCAGACTCTTGGAGGAACATCCTTATTTCACGAATGACTTCAGGGAGAGGAGCAATCCCCACCAGGAAGCCATTGGGGAGGGTGGATTTTATTATATTTTGCTGGTAAACAAAACACGGCACAGTTAATACTTGCCCAAGTCCTGTGGGATCTCACTGACTAATGCAAAATGACAGTTGTCACAATATTCTGTATAAATACCTGTCTATTTGCAGGTGTCTGTTCTATTTTTAATGTGATCCCACCTTTCTTGCTGTGAGGGAGAAAAGGATGATCGATGGACCCTGCACCCATGTCTGTCATTTATATTCTTCTGTTGTTTATAAGAATTCCAGGGTTTTAATGCACTTTCTGGCCTGCCATGGTAATTGTTATTCATGTAATTTCACCGCCAAGTGTGGATTGACAGGGTGGTGCTGAGCTGATGGCTCGTGGTGATGTGGGCAGTGGGGACTGCAGCCGGTGTGCCAGAGCAGAGCCATCAGCACAGGTCAGACCATGATGATGGGTGGGGGTTAGGGAGGGAAAAACTTGAGCTGGGGGAAAAAACAAATATAAATTAGTGAGGATGATTTGCAATGTCGCGAGTGTGCAGGTACAAGGACCACTTTGCACCATAGTTGGATAAATTTCAGGTTGTTTCTTTAGTTGTAGTTTGACATGTCTGAGCCATATGAAGCAAACTTTCTCAGGTGCCTGGTATTTTTCCTTGTGGGTAACTTGAGCCCTCCCTGTATTAATTTGCACATGTATGTATCTGTTTATAGCCATATATATCTTTACATTGCTATAGCTTACTCGCACACATTCAGTGAATTATTCATGAAGGACATTTTGAATTTTAATTCCTGCTTCATGCAGGCTCTAAATGTACCTCTGACCTCAGAGGTAGGAAAGTTGAGCACAAGATGGGACACATTTGCTTTCCTTGGCTCTTGCAGGGGCTTCTTTTGAGCCTGACTGAGGGGAAGCACCTGATGCCATCGTTGTGCCCTTAGCCCAGCAGAACGCAGGGTGCTGGGGCACCCGTCAAACTCATGTCCTGCTCCCATGGCCACTTCTGGTTTCTGGAGCCTGAGCAGGGAAAGCCTCAGCACCAGTGCTCCCAGTGTGACCCCTGCAGGATTATCCCACTGACCGCTGGTGGAACACGCCGTCTGATGGATGGGCATGCCGTGCCAGGTTTTGGCAGCCTCAGACAGCCTTTTGCTTTTGAATAAAGCATTTCTGTAGCCTGCTCAAAATCTTCCAGTGGTGTTTACATTTTAATAGGCACTGCTGTAGAATGGAACATATTTTTATTGCTTACATTTATCAGCCAGAGCAAAAGCCGAGTGCCTGGGTGCAGCTTTGCAGGGAATTTGCTCTTCTAAGTAATCAGTAGATGAGACTATTTAGGAGAAAATACCGTAGAATTTTAACTTGTCAGATAACCATGCTGTGCCTGCATTTGATTGCCAATATACATCATTGGAAAGAAATTCTATTTAAAAATAGAATTTTCAGCAATGTCAGCATGGAGTAAAATGAGTGGGAAGTGGAAAGTCACATTTCTTTGTTTCAT
Source organism: Pseudotriccus pelzelni (assembly GCA_035584735.1). Lineage (NCBI taxonomy): Eukaryota > Metazoa > Chordata > Aves > Passeriformes > Tyrannidae > Pseudotriccus > Pseudotriccus pelzelni. The sequence continues at coordinate 3,587,490 of JAWMRA010000052.1, read as the reverse complement.
GCCAAAAGGAAGACCTCTAATACCGTTGTTTAAAAAAGCAAAATTAAGGAAAATATGGAAGCTTTGACAGCGCTTGTTCAAAAGCGTTGCAGTGGAAGGCTGGTTTGCCTCCATGACCGCCCTCATGGAAGTTTGGTGCTGGAGGGGATGTGGCAGGGGAGGCAGCGGTGCCCAACAAAGCAGTTTTGGTGGTACTGCTCCCTGGTCCTGCAGCCAGAGGGGCGGTTTGCGGTTGGAGGGTGGTTCCTGTGCCAAGGGGGCTGCCCATGCCCTCCCTGAGGTGGGATGTGATGCACAGGACGATGGCCGTGTGCCATGTGGCACAAAGTGAACTGCCAGATTCCTCAGGGAAGCCTCTCCAGCCTCTCCTGACCTTCCCAGGAGACAGCTCTCTCGAACCACGGATGCAATTTAAAAATACACTTGCCAGTTGTTTGTTGAAAAACAGCTACTGCTGGTGGAGCAGCAGCAGGGGCCGAGGGCGGGGATGCTGTGCCATGCCCGTGCCACAGGCTGTCACTCCCAGTGCTGATGGGGAACAGCTGAATTTCAGAGTGGCCTTCCTTGCCAGGCTGTAAAGCAAATGGCTCTGGAGGCAGTGACACATCGGCACTTCTCATCACCTGGCATCTGGAGCGCCGGTGAGAGCTGGCTCTCCAACTAGGACATGGCGTGGCATGATTTAGGAGGATGCTCAGCTTTTGCAATCTGCAGGCAATTTGGGCTGATGGATCTGCTCGCTGGAGCTGATGCGGGTCTGCTCAGGACAAACAGCTTTGTCTGCAGAGCCCCTGCTTGGGAATATTTCTGTAGTGGTTTGATGGGAAGTGTGGTGGTGATGGATGGGCAGCGTCTCACCAGCCATGCATTGCTTTAATAAGTTAATCAAGTGCTTAAAAAAGTTAAACGAAAGATTTGTTTTGGGATAGAATATTGAGTCCTTTCTCAGACCCTGTTTTCTGTTGGAAAAAGGGAATGTTGATGAATCTAAAGATCTCAAATCAATTTGTTCTTGATGTTTTGCTTAGCGTGACAACCTGCAAGCAACAAACGCCTATCGGCACGTTTACCGAAGAAAAGTATGGATTAAATCATAGTTAAAATAGAAGTTAATTTTCAATACGTAGTGATTCCAAGCTGTTTTGGTTGCCTGCATTGGTTTTCCCCCCTCACTGCCTGCGGGAATGCTTCTCCTGTTTCAAGTGCAGACAAGGCCTCAGGTTCTCCAGCAGGGGAGGAAGGCAGGTCAGGAGTCGCAGCTGGACGTGCTGAAGGAAGAAGGGGAGGGCCTCTCTTGGCAGCCGATTTTCTGGCTGGCCAAAGACTCCTTCGCTCCAGCACTTTCTCCTTCACCGTTGCTCCAAAGTGGCTGCGGGAGCTGCTGTTGCAGAGGCAGTTGCTGTCAGCGTTAGCCAGTGTGGTCACCAAGTCAGGCTGGCTGGCCGCAGGCAAGCGGGATGGGCTCAGAACAGTTGAGGGATCCTTCTCCCTCCCCGCCAGCATCTTCCACAGGTGTCACCTGTGGCAGTTCGGTCCGTGTCCAGCAGCTCCTCTACGCTGCCTGGGCATCCTGCCTCCCATAAGGAGTAAATAAAGCTCTGAAAGGGCAACAGTGGTGTCTCACACAGCAAAGTGAAGTTAAAACATGGTAGTGATAGCAGAAATGCTTATTATAATCAGAGCCCTCTCTAAAATGGGAAGGGACTTTTGATTATTGAAGTTAAGAAGTCTCTGCATCACTGCTAACGAGTCTGGTGTCACAGGGATTCCTTCTTGCTCTACTTTCTCTTTTTTTTTTTTTGTCTGCATTTCTGAGTGTTCTTCACATGATCCATCTGCTTCATGGCCTTTTTATGGTATTTTCCCACCTTGGTGGGGATAATCCATCAAATTCCAGAGTGTCACATTATCAAGGCTGTGTGGTGCCCTTTGAGCCTGGCAGTGCCAGCCTTGCTGCCTAAAACGTGCATCACATGCCAAGAGCCCCTTGGATCTCTGTCTTCCAACCTCTCTCACTTCTAAAATATTGTCCTGTGGATATCAGATGAAAAAGGTACAGCTCTATTTCTTCAAAGATCAGCCAGTCTAGCCCAGAGGCGTAATAAAATTCCAAACTTTGCTTTTAGGAATCATTTTTTATAAGTAATATTTTTCAGAGTTAAATGGTAGGTACACAGCTGAGAAATAAAATACCAAGGCTTTATGCCTTGGAGCTGTGTAGGGTTTACGTTGTGGTGGCAACTTGATTCTGTTAAGAGGTACAATGATGTAAAGAGGGTTCCTTGTTCTGTGGAAGGTGCTGCAGCACAGACTTAGTCCAGTGTTGCTCTCCTCTTGTAACAAGAAGTGGTCTGTACTGATGCTCCCCACAAAAACCTTCAAACATTTGGTCTAAAGCTCAGTCTCAGTGGAGAAGCTTTCAAGTCACTCACATGAATCTCAAGAACTCTATACCTGGATTTGTTGTTGGAGCTGAAGTAAGGGCAGAGGCATTGGAGAGCCCCTGGTCAGCAGGACCCATCTTGATCGTGCAGGCTCTGGCCATGAGCACCCTGTGCCTTGAGCATCCTGGTCCATGAGCATCCCAGTCAGCGAGATCCTGGTCTTTACTGGGTAGGAAATACAGAGCTGTTGGGTAAATGGAGAAAGCCTCACTTCAGGTTCCGGCAGTAAGATGCTGCTGGGTTTGTGTACAAAATGGGTTGTCTGTTGCTAAAACAGACTCTTGCCGTCTGCCTGTGGGTCTTGTGCCATCAGCAGCTGCATTCATGGGGAGGTTTTATGGCCACGTGGCGTCAGACATGAGAACGTGGTCATTAAGATTCTGTGCTTTTGTCTGTTAATGGTACCACAGAATAGTGATAATTATACAAAGCATCGTTTAACACCATTGCCAGTGTGCTCTTTGTTTGTTTATACACATTCTCATTTACAGTCAGCAGAACCCGGGCTCTCAAAAGCTCCTGGCAAGTAGAATGTCCCGTGGCTATCGCCCCATTAGGAGGTTGCAAGGATTCCTCTTGTGGTACCTTGGGCCATTTCCTGAACTGCCCAAGGACCCCTCTGTTTCTTTTATTTCTCGGTTCACCCTTGCAGTAAAGAAGGACCAGTTCCCTAAGATAATGCCTGCTGCTGCTCCTTCCTTTCCAGGAATCCTTTAAAAGTTCGTTAAACTTTTCACAGACATAAATTCAAAGTGCTGAAAATTACTGGAACTTGGAAAATGCGGGGAGAATACAAAATGTTTTTCCATTCCTAGTTGAGTGATCTGACTTTGTTGCAGTAAAACAACTTGGACGGCCTAAGTGGGGCTGTCACAGGGGCACTGGGTCCAGAAAACATGTGTTGGCTGCCAGCTCTGTGTTCCAGAGAGGTGTGTGTCCCATCAGCTGTATCCCATCAGCTGTATCCCATCGGTTGTATCGCGCTGCAGAGGCAGTGCCAGCAGCTTCCCCTGCCTTTGGGTGGGAGCGTTCCGCAGGTGTTTTGTCTGCACCTACAGGACAGAAGTTAAATCACCATTTTGAAGTTGTCAGCATAAGGCAGTTGGGTACACGAATCCCTGATGATAATCTTCGCCCTGTTCGTAGCTCTGATTCCCAAACTGCTGCCAACATCAATACCTGATTTGCATTTATCAAAGAGCAGCTGGTGCTTGGTCCTGTTGTTCTTGGATAAAAACCGAAATATCCTAAATATTTTGGGACTTTATAAATCCTGCAGATCTATATGTAGATCTTACCCTGTCTGTATAATGAACCTTAGCTGATACTTACCGATAAACCACATTATTAAGGAGGTTCAAACACAGCCATTCTCCTGTCAGTTCTGTGTGACGCAGGAGCCTTTGGTGTTTTCTCTGCGTGAGGTTGAAACTGTTGACATGTTAAATGAGATATGACCTTGGAAGTAAATGTGTTTGTTGTCTGGAAGTCGTGGAGGCAGATAGTAAAAATGGACTATATTTTATTTTACAATGAGTCCGGGCATGACACGCTGCTCATAATTAGTAGTAAACTTATCTCTGCCCGACTACTTTTTATGATGTTTTTATTTTTTATTGATATAATCACACTTACACCGATCATTCCTCAGAGGCAGTAGGGGGATCACTCCAGCAGAAGTGTCTCTTATTTTGCCAGTGAGATCTTCCTGGGTTCCTTTGGGCTGGGCAGTGTGTAGCAATGACACGACTGTCGTTTAAGCTCCTCTTCCGGAGTGCTCAGACCTGAAGCTGGAAAAAAAGACACACTTTGTTTCCTCCAGTAAAGAGGGGGCTGTTACTGTAAAGCACAGAACTCTCCTGGCATGTTCATCACCTGACAAAGACTTCTCCCCAGGTGCTGAGTGGGAGGAGGTTCTTCTGCTCTGCTGCATTGACGTGGTCGCTCACTCTCTGTCCCTGCTGCTGCTGTGGAAGGAGCAGTGCAGTCCCTGTTAATGTCCTCAGGTGTCAGGACGCTGGAGAGGGAAGATTTCCTGTCAGACTCCAGCAGATGTTACCCGTGAGCTGTTACAGCCAGTGCAGACTGTGACATACGTGACCTTGCCTGTCTTGTTCTGATTGTGAAATGGGAATTGGTGGTGAAAATTCTGGTTTAGCAGGAGGCCAGGCAGGTGAGGCATGAGACTTTTCCTTTTCATGGTCACTTTGCAGGCTCTCTCTGCCCTCCTGGCATGCACATCCTCAAAAGTGCCCTGTGACACTCAAATCACTTTGCAAACTTTTTGCTGTACCTGCAGGAGACCTTGGACTATAAAATAGCATTTTATTATCTGCATAACACTGGACTCTTGCAGTAATGCCAATGTCAGAAAGACTGTTAATAAATAATGAGCAGCAGAATGAGCCAAGGGTTGACCTTTTGTGGAGCACCATCTGTCACTGGAGCTGCGCTTGATCTTTCCTTCCAGCGCTGATTTCTTTTTCTGTAGCCCTTGGGGGATATTGCAGGTTTCACACTTTATTAATAGCTTTTGTCTGATTTGTAACAACTCTTGTAAAATTGAGAGGTTCCCAACTTTCATGAGAGACAAATATTTGGGGAACTAAATCATGAATGTTTGTGGAACCGCCAGTGACTATAAACAACCTTCCTTGGACCAGCTAAATGTCCCTGGATCCCACGATGTGAGAGTGTGTCTCCAAGCATCCCTGGGGTGCTGGATCATAACCTGGATTTACAGGTGCTGTGTTTCCCACTTTCTTTATTGTCTGGCAGTGGGAAGGTGGGAAAGGGGGCAAATCCAGGGGAAGAGAAGCAAGGGCTTTCTCGTGTGCTCTGCAGAAGCTGATCCAGCATGCAGCAGGAGTTGCCTGTGGGGGAGCAAATGCATCGCAGCGAGCACGTGCTCTGGTCACTGCAGGGGGAGCATTGTGTGTGTCTGGTCACCTGCTTTGGGAGGAAATTACCTGAAGATAAATGCCCCAGGTTTTCAGACTGTTCATTAATAAGTACCTGTGAAAATAATGCAGGCTGGGGCATGAGTGGCCCACTGACCAATGTGGTTCCAGATTGTTCCCATTGCCCTCTGAGGCACCAGTGCCATCAGTTGAAGGAAATGATAATCAAATGTGATTTGTGCAAAATTTCCTTCCTCACTTCTTTGTGATTCCAAAGCCTTGAATCCTAGAAACCAGATCCAGGGAAAATCTCTCAGGCGATTCCTCTGGCTGCCGGAGCCAAAGGTGGGATCATCCCTGTAGTGCTTTCCCTAACCTTGTGCGGAACCTCAGGTGTTCCAAAGGATGAAACTTCTGTTACTGGACTGGAACGTGAGTCTAACACATGATAAACCATCCTGCTACCAAGGCTTTCTTGATGTTCTGCCCTCGTTGAGGAAGAATTTTCTTGTTTCTATCTACTTTAAATTTCCTGCGGTCTACATAAATCCTGGTCCCAATGTCTGATGGTTTCTGCTCTGCGGCTTTGCAGCCATGCCCTCCCTCCACCCTCACAGGTGGTGAGACAGGGCCCAGCTCCTGCCAGGGGTGTTGTTTATTTTGAAGGTAACTTAGATTTGGTTCATTTTAGCCTCTGCATCTTGACTCAGCTGGAAGAAGGAGTTTCTAGTGTGACTTCCTATATTTCATCTGTAACTTTAAATTGAAGGATTTTGTAGCTCAGTGCCTTATTGGGTCCTATTTCAGAAGCATCTTTTGGTTTGACTTGGCTGCAGTTTGGATGCAAATCATGTGCCTTCCTACTCATTAGCACAGGCTGATGGTTGTAATTATATTTGTAATGTTAGAGCTGCTGCAGAGATAGGTCCGACGGCTCCTCCTCCCTGAGTGACATTCCTTTAGAATTACCTTCTGGGCAGTGCAGTGTGGGGCAGTAGCTAATTTACTAATTTAAATATAAAAGTGCTTGAAACCAGACTAGAGTGGTGCACAGCACGCGATGGAGCAGGAGGATGGGGTCACACCAGGTGAGCTGGGGATCTCTTACCCCACTGGCACGTTCCCTCCCCTGGCTGCACCAGGATTGGGATTTCCAGGAGTTATTTTTGGGCCCAACCACGCATCAGTAACCCTCTAGTTTATGTAAAAAGTGACCTTTGCCTGCATCCCCCTACTCCTGTCCTCCCTGCACAGTCTCCCTCCCCTGAGAAGCACTGACAGGAGCTCTCTGCCTTCCCCCTCACTCTGGAGATAATCAGCAAACCCTGCAGAGAGGTGACCTCTGTCCAGAGAGGTGTGTCTGCACTGGACACAGCCCAAGGCAGAGCACTCTGAGGGTGACACTGGTCTCACCTCGGCACTCCCAGTGGCTCCTCCTCCTTGGGAGGAGAGATGTCTGTCTTTGTGTGGGTGTCAGGACCCACAGGTGAGGGGCAGGGTGCACCCCAGGGCAGCCCCGGCATGCTTCTGTTCCTGCTCAGCACCTCATTTCTTTTTTTTTTTTTAAATCTAATAGCTCGAAAACACAGAAAATTGTAGAACTTTTCTACTTTGTCTCCACTGGCACTTTTATTTGGGTATCTGGACTTTTGCTTATGGAACTGCTGATCGTCAAAACAAGCTGCTTGTCATCCTTCTCCTGAGCAGCAGAAACAACTTTATTTGACTCAAAGTACATAGAAAGATAAAACTTGAAAGTCAATTGACTTAAAAGTGGAAAAAAATGCACCTTGGTTATTATGGCATATGCTAAATTTTAATAGCATTTAGAAGGTGGTTTGTGGGGTAGAAAGAAGCAGCAAACCCATCAAAGCTAAGCTGTGTTCTGGTTTATAGTGCAGAACACTTTGCTGCTGCCATCCAAAGGCTTTAAAATGTAATAAGGCTCGGTTGAACCCAAGGGTTCCAGGACCTTTGTAAAGGCCTACACACACAGAGTGGAATAAACGCTTCCAGTGCAGAGCAGGTGGGATTGAGGCAGAGATGCTTTTAATGGGAAAGCCTCTTTGATTTGTTCTGTTTTGTAGAAAATGATCCACTAATGCATATGACTACTTAAAGAGTCACATTTTGAAAAATTTTGAAAGCTTGAAGTATCTGTAATGCATTACAGTTCTTCTGTTTAAAAGAAACCCACCACAGTTGCAGTAATGTACTAATCTATCTTTAAATGTGCTGCAAAAAATCAATGAGAAGCTGCAGTTCTTTGGTTAAAGAAGTAAACCCAAAGAGTGAGATATTGCACCATTTTGACATCTTGGTTGTTGTTTCTGACTCAAGCAAGTGCTGGCACAGCTGATGTTTAGTTTTCATCTGTAATTTTATTTTTCATTGTATTTCTTTTGTAGAGATGCTGGGCTTTCATGCACAGATTTATGTGCCTTTCATCTTTATGTGCTAATAATATGTTGTTATGCACTTTTTGCAAACTACTGCAGAGAATGAAGCCCATAAGTCTCTCCCTGGTGTTAGTTAAGGTGTTCTGTTGGGTTACTGAGTGTATGGCTTTCTCAGAATTCTACCAGTCACTGGTCCCGTCTCAGTTCCCAGTGGGGAGTGGCTGTCACCCACTTGGGTGCTTTTGTTTTTTAATTTGGACATAGATGCAGATGGCAGATGCCTGGAGAGCAGAATAAACAGGTTACACAGCCCATGGCCCTGAGTTTCAAGTAAAAATGGTGAGCAGTGGAACATGGTGCCTGGCATCAACAGAAATAGATGCTAGAGATGAGACACTTTGTCGTGTTTGTTGCAGCATTGTTCATTAAAATGTAAATTACAATTGTGTTGATAAAGCATGTTTCTTATAGATTTCATTCTCTCTGCCAGTGGGATAGCTGCAGAGTGGAAGGTTGCTTAGGATTTCAGATAATGCTTTCAGGAGCTCCTGATGTCTCATGCAAAAGCCTTTCACCTTCCTCCAGTGCACCTCATGCTGGCAGCTGTCAGGAATAGGAGCTGGGGCTAAACGGGGATGAATCCGATGTGGTAATGGCTCTTCTTTATGTCTGCCAGTCGATAATTCCCCCAGATGAAATACAGAATGTGTTTCCATGAATATTTGTTTACCAGCACGCTCTAAGGATCCTCCCTCACACATACAGATGTGTGGCAGGCAGAGCGTTGGGCCCCCACAAACACATCAGTGGCCGAGGGGGAGACATGGGCAAGAGCTGCTTGTCCTTCGCTTTTCTGGGTTCTGGCTGGGGAAACCTGTGCATGGGAAGGAGCAGAATTAATCCTCGGCTCTGAACAGAGACACTGTCTTTGTTAAAGCTGTCTGTGAAACACAACTCCTGGAGTTGTACAAATGCCCCATCAATAGAGCGGTGGCTCATTGCCTTGGCCCCGGCGCGTGCAATCTCCATTATTTGCACTGGTGGTAAAGGCAGCATTTCCAGCAGATCTGCACTACTCCATTTAGCCAGGAACAGTGATTTATTTTCCCCTTGCCGTCAGACACCCTCTGCTTCCCCAGATAATAACAAACCTGTTTGTGAGGAGGGGACGGGAGGGATGGCTCTGCTGTGAAGAAGGGCACAGAGGGGAAGGCTCTGCTGCAAGGAAGGACATGGAAGGGATGGCTCTGCTGCGAGGAGGGACTCAGAAGGGATGGTTCTGCTGTGAGTAGAGGCAGCACACCAGGTATTGGGAAGACAAGCTCCCACTCCCCGTTGGATGGTGTTAAAACACGTATATGTTCCTTACAGCCCTGAGTTATCAGCTGCTGTAGACATTACTAAAGCAGCTTGAGTTCTGAGCAGTCTGGCACCCTGAGCCACACCTGTGGCTGGAAGATGCTGTCTCAGTGCTGGCACTTTGGGGCCACATGTTCTCTTCCTTGGACCTTTGAGGCTGCCTTTTTTATTCTTTTGGCTGATGTTGGGGCTTGAGCATACATGGCAAGTCTTGCCGTGGAGCATCAGTCCTCCTCGTCTCCTCCAGGGATCCCCTGCCCTGTGCTCGCTCCCTGCCAGTGTTCCCTCTGGGTGGTTTTTCATGCAGATGAGAGCCAGGGCCTTGCTGACAGAAGAGCGCAGGGACGTTTTAGTGGCTTAGTTGTTGAGGTGTAGAGATCACATTAAATTTCCCTGATTCAGCGCTTCGGGCCTTTGGAATAACCTGCCAGAGAAGAAAGGCTGTTGCATCAGAGGCACTAACAGGGGCTCATTAGCTCCTCTCTTGAGCCTGGCATGGGGCAGGGGCAGGACAGGGCACAGGGCCAACTGCAGCCAGAGGCACCTCTTCCAGCGCTCAGGAGTCCCTGCTGGTGGCAGAAGGAAGCAGATTCCGGGGACTTCTGATCGCTTTGTGTCTCTGCCTTTTTGACTCCTCCCACCGAGCTCACGTGTGGGCTGATGGATGCAGTGCCCGTGCGTGGTCAGTGGGTAAGGGCAGAGGTGCCCTTGGTCATCGTGCATGGCCGGTCTGCACCTTCTGCTGTGATGTAACAGCTCATGCGTGATGGATGGGCACAAGGAGTATCCGTATCCCAGGAGAAGGACAGGAAGGGAATCCTTGCTGTGCTGCTTTAGATGTTTCTCCTCTTTAAAACTGTTCTAACTGGGTAAACCAGTGTGTCAGAGCCACTCAGACAAAGGAAGAGATCTGTGGGTGTCTCTGTTAAGCTGTCACACAGGAACCTTCACCAGGCATGTGTCTCCGCTGTCAGTGCCAACCCCAACTGGGTTTCACAGCTGCCTGCACATGTGGGCCGAGCCATTTGTCCATCCCGAAGCCTGAGCTCTTCCAGGGTCATTGCTTCCCAGGGCGCAGCCTGCTCTTCGACAAATCATGATTTGATTATAAGTCCCAGTTGACCACTGCTTTCGAGATCTGTCAGCTAGACAGCTTTTAATTCATGAGATGTGTGTGTGTTTTTAGCATTTGAATGCTATTTGGTACCGAGTAAAATGCCATACAAAATTTTAAGTGCCTTCCAAATATGTGGCCTTTGTCAGCCAGACTTTGAACCTCCTGAAGGAATGAAATCAGGTTTGCTTGAGAAGAGCTGTTTCCCATAAAACCAGGTTGGCGAGCATTAGGGGTAGTCACATCCTTTAATTCCTTATTAATTGAATCTCATATCAGTTTTTTCACTGCTTTGCCCAGTACTGATGTTAGACAAGTCAGCACAACGTGAAAGAATGAAGGGTTTGTTCTGCTTGACCTTTTTGGGTATTGATTGAAAGAGAAATTATTCAGAACTTGACTATTATATCCTGTAAATGACCAACACATCTGTTGTTACCTCTGTATCTGAGATAAAAATCTGCCCAAGAAATTGGGTAGGCAACAAAACCCGGGCATGGCCAGAACCAACAGTTGGGGTGCTGGGTCCCTGAGGGTGCAGGGGGAGTTTGGTAGTGAAAGGGCATTTGGGCTGGACCTGGTGGGAGGTGAGTCAACCAGATACATCAGGTATAGCAAGGATGATAACACAACTGTGGTTTCATCACCTGTAACCCTGTGTCGTCAGGGGAACAAAAAGACTGATAGTTTTTTACTTCGTCCAGTAATATATTAGAAACAGCCAGCAGAGAAGCCTGCAAGTTTGCTTAATCCTGGAAAAAAATGTGGAGGTTTTTTTTTTAATTTAAACATTCTTGCTTCAAGCTTAAGAGTGTTCTTATTTGAGAATCTGTTTCCAGTTATTTGCAATGTGCTAATTACCCAGTGGCAGAACCTAAGTGGGTGTAAATTGTCATATCTCTGCTGACTTCAGTGGAACTGTGGCAATTTGCACTTCAGGAGGATCTGTCGCCTAGATTCTTGCCAAATTTGAAATCTCTTTGCTCTAACTTGTCTGGGGAGCCTCGGGCTCGAGGGAATACAGAAGAAAACAAGCATTTTGCAGGGCTTAAAATCCTGCGCGTCTCATTGATTTGTTGGCGTTCCTGTTTGTTATTCAACCCGGCGCTGAACGTAATGGATACTTGAGCCATCTCGACTGATGAGAAAGGAATCCTGCTTCGGATCGCGCCGTTGCCTTGGAAACGGCTGCGGCGGTTCCCACGCGGGCTCCCCGCAGGCTGGGGGCACCCGGGATAATTCAGTGCGGAGCAGGCAGCAGCACGCACGGTCCTCAGAGCCTCCACGGCGTTCAGAACACGCTAAAGGCTTGAGCCTTTCCTCACGTCCGTGGCCGTGAGCGTGCATCTGGCCAGGACCTCAGAGCACTGGCGGGGTGGCTGGGGGATGGCACAAAACCCCTTCCTTGCCATTCACCTGTGGTTTGTCACACAGCTCAGTCTTCCTTCCAGAGCGGGCTGCTTGAGAGGTGCCTTGGGGGGATGGTAAATGGCTGGTGGGGGATTTCAGACAGCAGGGCATGAATACAGATCTTGTTGGCCATCGAGCATCTTGACGGTTCCTGCTGTAATGGCCATTTAATTGATTAATCCTAATATAGAAGATTCTTGCTGTCAGTTCCCTCTGCAGCTTTCTCAGCTCAGTGTCATCTTGGAAGCCAACAGAGATGATTCTCTCATCTTGCATGGATAAGAGCCGTGGAAAAGGTGATGGCGATGGCAGAGCCTTGAAGGCATTCGCGTTTGGCATTCGAGTCAGTGGTTCAGGTGATGCCAGCATCTCTTTTACTGCCTGCATGTAGGTGGCAGAGAGCTTAATAACTCTCCAGTGAACAGGCCGACCTTCTTTGGGGAGATAAATCCACAGGCAGCGAGAGATTTTTCCAGAATCTCGTTTATAGACCATCTGCTTGTATATCTCATCCCTTTCCCATTCAGGACAATTTGAAGACTGTAAGACCCTATTTCCAGCTGAAAGGGGGAAAAGGCTGGGGTGTGAAGAGCAGAGTGGGCTGCAGAGGCAGCCCCTTGCTGGCACCTTTGACCATACCTGCCCGTCCCATGTTTATGAACTACTAAATGTTAAAGTAAATATAAGCATGGATTTCAGAAACAGGTGTAATGGACCAGGTAGCAGATTTTTATGTACTTTGGGCCTAATTCATTAACATTTTGCCTCTACAGGCATATTGTTATCTTTATGTGGCTTCTGTGGTTGGCCATATGGGTTTGTTGGCTGCGTAGTATTTTTCAGCAAGGATGCAGCAAACTTGCCATCTGGGTGATGTTTGCCCAACTACTTGAAATAGTTGGGTTTTTTTAAATATGGATGTGAGAATTCGGTGTTATCTGCTGTTTTAGCATGGGTGCTGTGCAGTTTGCCCCTCTCAGCGCTGACATGCGAGGGATTGGCTGGGGGACTGTGACCAAACTCCGTGTGCTGGGCAGAGCCACCTCTGCCCCTGTTCCGTGCACAGCTCTGCAGAGCTGGGGCGGCTGTCTGCGTAGCTCAAGGAGAAAACTGTTTCTTTGTAAAGATAGTTGATACTCTAATAATACAGGTGTATTTCACTGCACCGCTCCTGAATTGGTGCATTCCATAAAATTGATTTGTGGATGCAGAGACGACAGCAGCTGAACTGCAGGAGCCATCAGTATGGGGGGGATGTACTGGAGTATGGCTCAGCTGTGGAGCTGGGAAGATGCTCCTTGTGCCTGGGAATTGTCAGCTGGGAGCTCATTTCCTTCTCTGGTGAAGGCTGTGCCCACTCTTGGTGATGGAACAGTGGCCGGTGTGGCCGGGGAGCCCAGGGAGCATTGTGGCTCACCTTTCCTTTGTCAGTAGGAAAGGAGGGAACCTGCAATACCACATTACTGAGCGGATCTGGAAAACTGTCCTTAGGTCTTGCATTCCTATTTGTAACCTTTGTTAAAATACTATTTCCCATTGCCACCCAGCTTTTATAATGTCAGGATCCTAAGCTCTTCCTCCCAGTATTACACCATACACATGGCACTGCCTTCTCTGTCCCCTGGAGCACATCTGGTTTCTAAGCTGGCTTTCAAAAATGGCCAGTTTTCAGAAAAAAGAATTCACAGTAGACTTTGCTGTTGGCAGGGAAAGAAGTTTTTGTCATGGTCTGAAGGAAAATGCACGGCAGATCTGAACTGAAGTTCACCTTTAGCATTCCAGGTTGTTCTGTCTCTGACTAGGAAGCCGTTGTGGTGAATCATTACCTGCAGAGATTCTTCTCCTTTGGGACCCTCGCCTGAACTGCAGCTCCTGCGCATGGAGCCATTGGAGGGGTGGTCAGGGTGGTGACATGAGGTGCTGTGGGGCAGCCAGCTCTGCCAGTGCTCCAGCGTGTGTGCTGCTCCTACCTCCAGACCTTCCCTCCTCCTCCTCAGGAAACAGGAGTTCCCTTCTATTCATTTTTCAGATTTTATCCCTAAAGCCTCACTGTTGTCCCACTTTCCCTCCCTGAAGTGCAGAATTAAGGGAGTGTATTTAGATTATGGAGGCGATTGCCTCAAAACTTGCGTAGCCCAGACTTGAATAGTTCCTGCTCAGCATCAGACCTTCAGTAAATGCAGTGGAATTGTGGCCAGTCCTGCAGTGCTGGCAGGGATGGGATTCAGTGAAGTTGTTCTGGAGTTTAAGGAAGATAATGCAAATCATGTATAACACTCCTAGTAGGAATACCAAATCCTTGCATTTTACGTTTTGACATGTCTATTATGTATATGCAAATGCAGTCTTTTCTGCAGAATTTCCTTGGAGAGAAAAGTTTTCTTAGGAAGTTAAGGAAGAGGACACAATATGTTAATGGAAGATAATGAACACGTAGCTTGTGACTGGGAATACAGCAATGAGAAAGAGGGAGATTAGCTTTTACGTCACTGTTATTCTCAGAGATGCATTTTCGTTTCCCTCTGCCCCACAGATGTCCTGCTCACAGGTCACGTAAAGCCACACTTGGCTAAATTGCTGGTGTTTACCAACACTTTGCACACTGGAGGGTCTTTGCAGCTAAAACCGATGTCTCCGTCTGTCCGTTTCAGGTGGCTTTCACACACAGTTACGTGCTGTTTGGAGTTCTTCAGTCTCAGACAGCGTGTGCTACTGGCTCCAGTGGTACGTGCAATCCTCGGGTGCTTCAGAGGGAATAACAACAGCAGTGGGGCACGAAGGGGCCATGAGCAGGGTGGCATCATTTACAACACTGTATGCAGTGGAGGAGTTCAGAAGACATCGGTGGGGAGCAGAACAGAAAAGGGCAGGTTGGGTCAGGAAAATGGGCTGTTTCATGAGCAAAAACAGAAAAATTGTTTAATCTGGCAAAACCAGGGCTGAGAGGTGGTTAAGTTGTTCCATTTACAAATGTCAAAAGAATAAAGTGGGGAGGTGAAAAAATGTGTAAACTGTGGCTGGCGTTGGCACAGGAATGTCTAGAGCAAGAGCAGCTGTGGGTAGACATTCTCTGATTGTCTTGGAGTCTTGAGTCTTTGTCCGAGCTTTCTCATAGGAGTCAGGTGCCAGCCACAGAGCTCCTGAGGACAGAATCAGGCAGGAGCCCAGGACCAAGGGTGCCCGTGACATTCACATGAAGGAGCGCTGGGCTCAGTGGCCAGGTGAACGCCACAGCTTTTTCATCCTACTGTATTTCTTTTTTTCCCCTCTCCACAACATAGCTAGACTTTTGTTGTGTGTTAGGACAGACTGAAACATTATTTGAGGTTAGGCCATGTGGCAGACCCTGGAAAAGCCACCCCATTCTGGAGCAGCGTGACCCATACTCAGAAGGCTCCAAACACTGCCACTGTCTCTGTCCTGTGCAAATACCTGTCTGTATTATTCTCCAAACAACTCCATTTCACGTGCTGCTGCTGTCAGCATGATGAATCGTTTCCCGTACAGCTTTGGGATGATGAGTTCTAAATTTAAAGCTTGGCTTCATGAAGTCTCCCTGGCTGTGGGTGTACGACAAAGAGCAGTTCTGCTCGTGGGTGCCAGCAGTGGAGCTGGATGGCTGGCACTGCCATGTGCTCGTCCCCCTCACACAGCTGAGCTTTGGCTTGTGTTTAAATAAACACTGTGCGGTTATAAAAACTGGGGATGACACGTACTCCATTGGCAAACCCAGTCTTGCCAAGTCAGCACCTTCTGCAACTAAACATGCCTGGGTTTGTATGTTAAGAGAAAAGAGAAAGTGAAGAAGATGATCACAACAAAACACACTAACTGCAAAAAACCCTGCTTTTCTAAAGCTGCCTGTGCCATTGTGCGAGCAGGGGTCCTTGTTTGGGCGTGTTGCATTGTGCTCGGGAAGTTTTAGTGGCTTAAGGGTCCTTCAATACTGTGTTTCCTTGCACCGTTCATTGTGTGTCTGTAAAATTACCGGAGGGGAGTTTTATATTTCAGTGTGGGTTTGTGCTGTGTGCAGTAGTAGTAATGGAATTAATAATTACGTTTTTGTAGAATTAATAATTACATTTTAATAGAATTTTCATTTGCAAAATGGATTACGGCTGATCTGTAATTAATTGCATACCTGTAGTGGCACTGAACTGTATCAGAGACTCCACAGCAAGAGCATCAGAGAAATGCATGAGTTTTCAGAGGCTTCGTTCTAATCTCACTTGTGAGCGCAGCCAGTTTAGGTGCAGACCCCACTCTGGGCTGTGGGCTTTGCATCTGCCCAGTTGCTGGTGCTCTTGGTGCTTTTCTGCTTAACCAGTTTTTGCTTAATTCTGCGTCTCCGTGTCTGCTTGCTCAGTGTCTGGGTGGTGGTGAGGGTGGTTCCTCTGAGCTCCTTAGTTTATTAGCTTTTGAACTACGCTCATAGTAGATGTGTTAACTGACAAAGTAAACAGCAAAGTCATGGAGCTCCAGCTGAGCGTACCTTCGTTTGTTTTAAGCAGTACAACCTGAAGAAGATCGTTTCAGGGGCAGAAAATAAGGCCTGCGGTCAACCCAAGGTCGTGTGGGACCGTGCCAGAGCCTGTGGCAGCTCCCATGGCACAGGGGGGAAGTGAGCGCTGCACCATTCAGCACAGGCAGCACCCCCAGGCCACAGATTCCTTCCCACCCAGGATTTGGCTCTTCTCTCCTCTGTAGTCACAAAACAGTTTTAATATTTCATGAGAAGTCTGTCCACTTAGAATAAGGTAATTGATACAAGCAATTTTAGTCCCTTATAATATAACAGATCTCAAGTGTAAAACCTCCTTAGTTAATGATCAGCATAAAATAAAAGTCTTTTTTTAGTGTAAGTTCTCGGTTAATTTTACACTTCAGTTGAAGTGAAAATATCATTAAACAGGATAGTAGTAAACTTTATATTTAGTGAGCCTCCCCTGCTCTGCAAGGGAGAGGTGAGCTGGTGTCTCCACTAGGTAATGGCTAATTTGTTAAGGGTGAACATGGAATTTAAACACCGAAAAGGTTTGAAGGTCACCTTCACTAATGTTTTACGTTCAGCTGTCGGCCTGTTTATTTGAGAGCTGCGCTGACACGAGCCCTCAGTGCTGGTCTGAAGGCTGTGTGGGCAGCAGAGGAGGATGAGGGAGCTGCCGGGAGGAAGCACCCGCAGCGCCTCGGCAGGGCTTTGCCACCCGCCCGCAAGGAGCTTTGAAGGGTACGGAGTGCGCAGCTCTGAGCTGCTGACAGAAGAAAAGGGGATGTGGTTTCGGCTTCTCCTCCCACCGCCTTCCCGTCCTTCCATTAAGTGCATGTTTGATTGATTCTGTAATGAGCCAGGCAAATCCACGCTGCCTTCCCCAAGGCAGGGCGCAGAAACGGACACGCTCACTGTTTTTAAACCCAAGCCAGGCTGTGAGCTAGACGGTATCAAAATGCAACATTGCCACAGATGAGCTTGGGAAAATGAGGGCAGAATAACAGTTTTCAGTTTCAGATAGAATTTAATGCTGTAAAGGAAAATATAATGAGGAAAGAAACTGTTGTTAGCTTGAACTGCAGAAAACGCTGTTATAGAAAGAAATACGAAACATGCCCTGTTAATTTGGGAAAATATAGGGGTTCTGGGAGTCAAAAAATCCTGCTTCAGTAAGGTAGGTGAACTCAGTCTGCTTTCCAGAGCCATCTGCCACGGGCTCTGCAGTGACCATGGGTCCTTTCGTGGGCAGACTTGCTCTGCAGCATCCTCTTTATGTTGGTTTCAAACTCTTTTTCTAGTTCAGTTAAATATCCCTTTGAGATCTGTGGTAGAGATATGGTAGAGAAAAATTCTCACGAAAAGGAGCCTCTCAGTCCTAAGAGTAAACTTTCAACCAGAAGTGGCATCTGCTATTGGTGGATTTAGGGGGACTGGAGGTTTTTAAACGTGTTTGTCTGAGCTTCTGTTGGGGAGCTCAGAACTTGTTGATGGGGGGCTTTGTGATGGCTGCAGTTCCTGGGGCAGCTCCCTCCTCTGAGCTGCCCATTGGCATGTGGGCAGGACCCAGCTAGCGTTTTGGGGCAACCCGAGTGATTTTTCTGTGGAATTCGGAGTGTAGTGGGACACGGTGGTGACAGAGCTGTCCCCTCAGGGTGCCCGGGAAAGTGGCCCCGTCCTTCTCCCTGTCTGCTCTCAGCTGAATGAGCCAATGTCTTCATTAGCTGCCCTGCTGGTAATCTGCTGCTGCTGAAGATTAATAGAGAAAATACTTTCTAAACACTTCTGCCTGCGTTTTCATTAATCTGTGCTTGGAAAATTAATCTTGTGGGACGACCTGCAAAAGGTGTTAATTGCCGTTTCAGAGGAGGATTTATCAAAAGTTTTTGAAGGTGCCACAGCCACTGCACAGTGGTGGCAGTAGTTCCACAGGGACTGTCCTTGCTCTTCAGACCTCTGAACTTAATGCAAATAAAACCAGTTCTTTTCAAAAGCTCTTTGGGGCAGAAGTGCAGCCTTGGCTGTGGAGAGGCTGAGTTCCTGCCCCTTCAGGTTCAGCGTGGGATTAGAGAAGAAGGAATAGGTAAATAATTGAATTAATGTCCATCCTTAATACTTGTTATTTTTGAAGACTGCTCAGATTGGAATTTTTTGTTGGTTTTGTGGGTTTTTTTTACAGTTATCAATTATGAAATTTGGCGTGAAAATGAAGTTATGTGTTAATATGAGTGGCTTTCATGTGATGATGATTTATTGTCCGTTTTTCCTTATGAAAGCCACTCAGTAAATTCCTTGTGATTTGTAAACTTACAGGCAACGTGTTGGATATAAATGATGGATTGTACAGCTGAGGGAACAGATTTCTACCTGCCCATGGGACTCATTTCTAATGACAGTTTTGTGGTATCAGTGGGATGTTTCAGAAGCAAGCAGCCCAGAATTTTTTGTTTTCTTTTGCTTTTCCTTGAATATTAAACTTGATTTCAGGGACGGAGAAAATCTTGCTTTTCAATTTTGTGCTGCAGCCACCTTAAGTAAGACTCGGCTCACTGTCAGTCTCAGCCAAGCATCTTCTCTTGGCAGTGAACAAGCACATGAGTGTCTGTCCGCCCCTTTCTCCCAAATGCTGAAAAACGTGGGCTTATAAAAATGAAACAAACACTGTTTAAATTGACGCATGTCACTGTGAATCTTCTTATGATCAGTTCAGCACTGTGAACCTCTGGACACTGGAGTTACCCGAGAGAGCATTGATCTGCTTTTGAGCTGGATTCAGCCACTGAACGTTTTGGAAAGTGAAGTTTCTGTTTATGGTTCTGGACTTAGTAAGAGGGAACTGCCCTCAGGGGGTGGCATTTCACCATTTCAGTCTTGAAAAAAAGCTGAAATAGCCAGTGGTTTCATGTTCAAGTACCATTTCAGTTATTGCTCAGCACTGTTGTCCAGCAGTTCTGTTTCCTGGCCCAGCTGTGTCCATCTCTGCAGAAGGAGGGAGGATTTCCAGGATGCTGTTGGTTGCAGGAGTAGGCGAGGGGGTCAGAGCTGTGGTTCCACACACCAGTCGTGCTGCTGCTGCTCTGAGGGAAAACCACCTTTTCTGTTGACAGCACTTCGTGCTTGCAGGCAAGGAAAAAACTGTTTGGGCTGAGCAAACTGCCGTTGCCAGTAAAACATCCAGAAACCAGGGGAATGGAGAGAACAGATCGAGTGGCTTAAAGCCTGGAAGTCTCCTTTATGAGTCTCCTGGTCTTTTCCAATCACTGTCAGCCTTTAAGAAATGTTGTGAATGCTCTAATTGGCTGTGATGGGGAAGACGGAAGATTCCCTCTGCATGTGAAAAGGTGATGTACTAAAAATGATTCACCATTCTGTTTTGTCAAATAGTTCATCAGCGCTGTCTTGCTTTTATTGAGAAAATATGCAGAAAGCACTTTAGAAGCAAAACTGTTGAACCTGCCGGCTAACCACTTGACTGTGATTTGTAAATGTCCTGTGAGCCGTCCCCAGGGGCTGTGGCGTGGCAGGACCCTGCAGCCAGGGCAGAGTCAGAGGAGGATGTGCTGGAGCTGGGCAGTGCCCTGCTGCTGCCATCACCCTCCACACAGCGAGGCCTGGGCGGCCTCCAAGTGATGCGGAAGGTGCAGATGTAGGGAAGTTCTCAACCTGCTGAAAACCCTGTGGTTCGACTCATGCCCTTTGTGAGTGTTTTCAGCTTCTTAGTTAAAGAGTACAGAAGGTTGGAGAGGGATGTGTCGGGTCCCATCCGTGTGAGCAGAGTTTAAGCCTCGTTTGTGTGAAGCCTTGCATCTGGTTAATCAGCAGAGACCCCCCGGTCTGTGACTGGGTGCTGGTGACAAGTCAGTTAAAGTGAAGTTAAATCCCTTTGCGTGCAGGAGGAGTGGCAGGGGGTGTTTCCAATGGCTGCACCTCCGGGTGGGTGTCGGGGTGCTGCGGTTGTGGCTGAGCAGCTGGGGGGATGCGGGAGCAGCTGGGGGGATGCGGGAGCAGCTGGAAGGATGCGGGAGCAGCTGGGGGGATGCGGGAGCAGCTGGGGGGATGCGGGAGCAGCTGCCAAGCTGCTGGTACAGGGTCCAAGCA
>JAWMRA010000052.1:3451700-3567180 GCA_035584735.1 Pseudotriccus pelzelni | reverse complement strand
GGAGGGATGCGGGAGCAGCCGGGGGGATGCGGGAGCAGCTGGAAGGATGCGGGAGCAGCCGGGGGGATGCGGGAGCAGCTGGAAGGATGCGGGAGCAGCCGGGGGGGATGCGGGAGCAGCTGGAAGGATGCGGGAGCAGCTGGAGGGATGCGGGAGCAGCTGGGGGGATGCGGGAGCAGCTGCCAAGCGGCAGGTACAGGGTCCCAGCATGGCAGAATCAAAGGCCTTGAAGCCAGCTGCTGGCTGGTGCTATGTGGGCACTACGTGGCAGGACTCCAAGTGTCTCTTGGAGGACAGTCCACGCAGAGGAGCGCCAGGAGCTCTTGGCAGGGCAGCCCTGTACCTTTTCTGCCCCAGGCTGAGTGGCCCAAAAGGCAGGAGGAGAGGAACTGTTCAGACCCAAGATCCAAGATGCCACCACCTCAAAGTCCCATTCCTGAAAGAATGCAGATAACTTGTTGTTGGCAGTGTGTAGACAGATCCTCTTTAGACAGCTGTACTTCAAATGCCAGTGATAGAAATCACTATTATTTTACAATGAGAAGAAAATTTGCTCTTAGCTTGTCATCTTTGCTTCAATCTTTCAGAATGTCTCAGAGCATATAGAAGACATTTCCTTTTGTGTTTAGAGTTGTATTTTCCTTCCTCAGCAGTCCAAGTGTCATAACTGTTAAATAGCCCTGAAGGGCTCTTCAGAGAGCAAAATCTCAGCAGTATATGTCACCTCAGGTAGACACAAGGAAGGGATCTGAGGTTGTGCCACTGTTCATACAGGCAGTACCCCCGGTCTTGTATATCTTTCTATAGCAAACCTCTTCCGCTGTTCACTATTTGTCATGAAAATCGTTTTTCCCTTCTCTGATAAAAAATTAATACAAGTAAAACATCGACCTTTTCACTGCTTATTGAACGTTAGAAACACTGGGCTGTTTGCTGGTGGTGAACTTCAGTAAATTTTGGTGCATTAATCTTGAGAAATTAATACTAAACTGTTTAGGTTTTTTGGGACAGGAATGAAATATTTATAAGCTGATTGTAAGCAATATAAACTTAGTATTTCTACAAGAGCTTGTCCAGAAAAACATTCTTAAATGCCCACTTACTGTAGCTCCTGCCATTGCTTGTGAGCAATAGTGAGGTTGAAGGATTTTAAATTGGAATGGGAAGATTTAGTATTGGCTCACACAATAATTTGTTTTATGTTGTGTAAATGCTTTTTAATAAAGGGATTCACTCAAAGGAGGTTTGAAGATCAGGTCCTTCCGAGTCTTCTGTGCAGCTGGATTCAATTTTCAGAATCCAGGAGCTGCTGGAGACTTTAAGTGACTTCCTGAAATGCAAAGGGAATATCAGCTTCCACAGGAAGTTCCCTGGCTGGAGCGCCCAACCACGTCACAGCCGCATGTGCCCCGCTAAGCCTGGAATTATGTCACCTTTGCAAAGAGCCTGAAGTGACCAGGTGGGGTGGACAGGTGTTGGTCATTGAGTCACTGACTGCAGTGCCTACTGCGCTTAACCATAAGCAAGAGGAGTAAAAAGGACAGGACCCAGAGCCCGAGCATGTCCCTTTGCAGTGTAGGATATCTGCTGCTGGTTCCAGGGCTGATTTTGCCCAGCAGAGGATGCCAAAAAAAGATTCCAGCTAAAGCTTCTTGTCCAGCACAACAGTAATTCAAGATAAAACTGCGTGTGTAATTAATAGCTCCCAAAAGTTCTCTTAGATGTTTTTGTATTTTTTATTAGTTGCATTTGTTAGAACTTGTCCTTATTTGCCCATGTTGGACAGACAGTGTGTCCCTCGTGTGATCGTGCCCCTGCCCTGCACCCACTGGATCATTTCACATGTGGCTTGTTTCTGTCATGTGTCTCCAAAAATACCGTCTCAGCCTGCATTTCCCTAGGGCGCTGTCAGATCTTGTCTAGTTCCCCCATGCTGTGATGGTCTTTTTTTTCCCAAAGAAGAGAATCAGACAGATAAAAGCCAAAGTTTCCCACTTGGGTGCAGCCACCCTGCCCCTGATGGCCACATGGAGAGAGCTGGGCTGGAGATGCAGAGCTGTTCTTATCACAGTATTTGCTACTTCAGTCAAGTCTCCACTAAGACCAGCTCAATAATCCTTTTTGTGTGCAAAGCTTCCTCAGATGTAAAGGTATTTAAATCTCGACCTGTCTTCATTAACCCCTGCCCGATCCGTTCGGTCTCAGACCCCAAACAGCTGGGACAACCAACATAGACATTAATGGTTCCTACAGCTTTGTTTCTGATTATCCATTGATGTTGTAGGAGACATGATTAAAGCCTTCAAGTAAAGTTGCAGCTAAATCCTGTCATAGCCCAGCCCATTATTTTTTTGTTCACTATTAGGATTTTAGGCATTTCTTTGACATATTTTTATTGCCAGATTAGGAGGAAAACACTTGACTTGTTTGCAGCATTCTCATTATATTGCCTTTCTAACATTCCTGGAAGAGAATAAATATAAAATACTTTTGTGTATTGTGTCATATTTCAGAGTGACATTAATATGTTCCGTAGTTTTCCAGCTCACAGTTCTTCTCACTGTGTGCTGACAGTCAGGACACCCTTGCACAGGGGAAGTGAAGTGGTGGCACAAGCTGAGGGGGCTGCAGGGGTCGATGGTGTACGGGGACCCAGGTAATGCCCGTCCTGTAGGTTGGTTGCATTCTGCTAGAGAGCCACCTGGGCAGTGTGGGTTCAAAGCACGAGCCTGGGGAGTCGGAGCAGCCTCTTGTACCACTTTTCCTTTTACTGACTCACATTAGGGTCATTGGGATGCTCTTCCCTTACCTGAGAGTGTGGGAGCCTGGCTTTTGTGTGGAGCTTGTGTCACCCAGATCTGCTCTCGGTAATCCCTTGCAGCCTTGCAGACTGTTCCGTTTATACAAGGGCCATTAGACCACCGTCCGCAGAGCTCGTGCTGCCCTGTGTGTACCCAGCTCCAAAGGGGACACCCGACTTAGTTGGTAGAGATGAATGTGGGAATTCTTCCCAGTGAGAATCCCTGTATCCTGTGTACCTGGTTGAGCAGAGTTTGCCTTGAGCTGTGTTACCAATTTCTTGGTTTGGTCATGTCATTCAGAGCGTCCACAAGAGCAGCTTCAGAGCAGCGCCCACACTGCATGGCCTCGGTCCTAAAAATCAGTGACTTCTCCTCAGCCGTGCTCCTCCCCATCACCTGAAGACCCTGGAGATTATTCTGGAGTATTCAAGGTGGTGACACAGCCGGGCTGTGGGGGTCTTTGCGGTACAGGAAAGCGATGGGCGGGACTATGGGGAGTGGGATGCTGCAGGATGCCCAGCTGGATTATCCTGGTCATCACCCCAGGAGAGGTTTTATGGTTTGATGGGGTTTGGGTTCAAGTGACATGGGTAGCAGGGAATGAGGTAGGTAGTGTGAAGCCTTTTGTGTCGGATTAGGAAGTGGGTTGAAAAGGATATTTCATGACTAATTGGCCATGACTGTTGGCCCTGAGGAAACGTTGAGCTTTTGGAAAGCTCGTAATCCCGTCAAGGATCGGGTGCACACTCTGGGCTCAAGTTGTTCCCGAGGGAAAGCGATGATGTTTTCCTCCTACATCTCACAACTTTGCCCCTATACAGGCAGCATTCCTCCAGTACTCTTCTCACCCAGGCCAGGGTGATTAAGCACTTAAATTGATTAATCAAATTTCTTGTGATGAGAACTACTGTCATTCATTAATCTGAATGGGATTATAAATAAGAGCTGGCAGAGAGGGGAGACAAACATGTTGACAGATAGACCTGCTGCTTTGAATACAAATCACACCGCTGCATCTGGAGGGTCTGAGCTCCTGGCAGCCTCAGGATAGAGCTTCCCTAAAGGTAAAATTAGACTGAGATTAAAGTATCCCTGTATTAATAAAGAAGTATGCATTTATGAAGAGGCAGGCACTGCGGGGGGGTGTGGGGCTGCATACCAATGATCCTGCGGTGGGCTGGCTGTGGGTGTTGCTGCCGTGGAAGCATCAATCCCCACGTACACCAATTTCTGTCGCTAAGCCAATGTCATTAGAAGATTCATTTGTAACAGTTAAAACCTTGCAATCTTTGCAGTGACTTCAGAACCTCACAGAGGGGAAACAGGGCTTGAAAAAGAACCCATTAAACATTTAAATATTTCATTAAATATTGAACATTTCAAAAATTGCTTTTTAACGAGTCTCAAGTAAACAGAACAATATTTGTTAACTAAAACCACCAGAAGTGACAAGGTCCTGCAATGCACAGGCTGTGTAACCTCTCCTTCCTTGCTCAGCCATCACATGAGAGCCCTGGGCTCATTCTAGGAATTGTTATCTGGGTATGGCTGCTGGTGGCATCGAGGGCATATGAAGGATTTGAAACATGTCAGGCAAAGAGCCGATAGGATTAAACCCAAAATCTCTGCACCAGGCTGAGTGCCTGCACGGCGGGCTGTGCCCGGGGCTGTGCCGCGCTGAGCCACAATGCTGCAGCCAAAAAGCGAAGGGTCGGGTTCTCCAGGGTTTTGCAACCACCTAGGAATGTTAAAAATGTTTTTGGGATCTGTCGTCAGTACCAGGGACTCCTCACCCGACCTGGCAAACTGTAAGGAATTGCTTAATTTCTGTTGACGTTGATAAAAGGCGAACCTTGCCAGCAGAGGAGCTTAGCCCAGGCTGAGATCTGAGCACGTGGTTTTGCACTTTGCTGAATCAAAGTTACTATTTATGGATGTTAGAGGAAAATCCAGACCTGTCTAATATCTGTGTTTTGCTAAGATGAGGAGTGAGAAAACACGTTTAGCAGCATTTTGGTTGAAGATTTGCAGCAGTAAGGGGAAATTTTGGATGCCTCCCTATATTATGACACTTTTTAAGTCAAAACAAGAACTCTGGGAGCAGCCTGCCGGCCTGGGGGATTCCCCAGAGTTCAGGCACAGTTACACCTCCCTGTTTTGAAAAGCTGAACTGGGGCCAGTCTTCCTGGGGAAACATGGAGGTCTCCTGTCGCATCCCCATCAGCTCAGCATTGCTGTGCCTCTCTGTGCCCAACGAGAGCTGGCACAAACCTGCTCCTCCACTGTCACGGCCAAGCCCCCGTCAGGCCCTCCCCGGCTGCATCTCGCTGCTGGGGGAGAACAAGGAGGATTTTGATGGCACGTGGCTTCCTGTGTGTGGTGCTGGCATCGAGTCAGGGGTTTATAGCAGCACATTGGCTTTTCTTTGTGAATCCTGATGACTGGAGCGGGCGGGAGCCGCTGCTGTCTCCCAGCTCCCACAGCTGACAGGGGCGAGCCTCATCTGAGGTTTAAATGGATTTGGAACTTGTCTGTGGCTTTAGCATCCCTGTCCTGAAGGAAGGACCATCTGCTGCAAGATAACCCAGTCTCAGAAGGCACTCACTTCAGATCTGTTTGAAAAGAGAGGTGACACACTATATTTGAGGGTTTCCCCCTTGGCTGCTAATTTGCAGCTCCCAGTTTTCTGCTGCCTTCCTTTTACAGCTGGGCTGTGCCCTCTCAGAGGATCAGCACAGAATGTTGTGGGTGCTGCTTACAGACACAGATGGACAATGACTCCTACCTGTAAAACAAATGTATCACTACAAACAGCTGTCAAATTCCTCTGATCATGATTTGTGTGAAATCCAGAGGAATTGGTTTCAGGAAGATTGGATGGTATCTCTGCTGGGATATGGAAAAGTTGATGAAAAGAACTGGATAGCAGTGGTGTCTATAAGAATAGATAATGTTATCACAGATATCTCTATCTGTGATAAAATCACAAAATTATTCTGTATATCATGATAGAGATATATAGTCTATATATCATGATAGGGATGGGACAGTGGGGTTTGTCATTGCATTTTGACTGTACCACTGAAATACAGGTTGCTGCATTGAAAGATACACACGTGAGAACTTACAGGCTGCTTTTCAGTTTTCATTCACATGCCTGTGAATCCATACGTGCACGGCTGCTGGTCCTGCATCGCCCCTTCCTGGTTCAGTGCTGGTTTCAGCAGGTGAGGGTGAGGGCAAAGCGTGGCTGGGCTCAGGTAGAGCCGCTGCTTTAGGCGACCCGTACCCTGTCATCAGGATGATGGGAGGAACGAAGCCAACGCCTCTTCTGGCTTTCCCGGGAGGTTTGACCCACGGCAGCAGTGCTGCCACTGCCAGCAGTGTGTTACTTACTGATGGAAATTGGTGGGGAAGCTCTGGAATGGTTGGTGTAATTACAGAGGGAAATCCCAGCAGCACAGGGGTGTAACAGGGAGACAATGAGCTGCTGGGCTGAGCACATATTGCCCAACACCACCACGGAGCCAAGGAGCAAAGGGCATGGTCCTATTGTTCTTTTCCCCCAGAAAGCTGCACAGATCCTGCTTATGGTGTCCACAGGCTTGCCAGCGTGTTGAAAGTTGAAGCCTTACACCAGGAAATTACTCAAGTATATTTTAATAATTTACAGCCACAGGTCTTACGTGATTTGTTCTCTAAAGATTGATTTAGCTTCTTATTAAGGGAATTGGGAATTCAGTGTGAAAATCTGAACAAAATCTAGGCGGTTTTTAGTTTTTTTTTTTAAATATCCACTAGTGTAACTCACTGGGGAGAAGAATTTCAAAGTCTGTCCAACCCTATCTTGAATTTTTGATTCTTCTGCTTTCCTATTTCCATTCCCAAGGTGTGCTTGTTAGGGAAGAACACCTCAGCATTATTGTATTATTTTTAAGTAAGCCACAATCACTGTAAGGAGCTCCGGATAAAAAAATCCACTAATAATTTGATTTTTTTATTCCCCCTCCCTGCCTCCAGTTTTTAAAGTTTGGTAATGCCAGATGTGCACTGCATGCAAATGGCAGGGTGGGCAGCTGTAGTTGCACACTCTTCCCCAGTGCCCAGAGAAGGCCTTTTTTCTTCAGTTACCCCTCGACTTGTGAAGGCGTGAGCTGCAGCGGAGCTGGCAGGCCGGGTTCTCCGGCAGCCGTGGGAGGGCAGTGCAGGAGGTGCCCACAGGCAGGTGTTGGGTGTCTCATTCCAGGGATCTCCCCATGGCAGCCAGATAGATGCGGGCTGTGCTCAGGGCACCCTTGGCCACACGCATCTGCAGGGACAAGGACACGCTCCCAGAGAGGTGACAGGACCACACCAGCACGGGCATCCCGGTGCCAGCGTGGCGGTGGGGCAGAGTGTTGGCAGCATCCCTGTCCTTGGGCTGGTGCCGCTCGGGGCTCCTCCAGGGTCAGGGTCCCCGCGGGAGGTGATGGCAGCTCACATCGTAGCCCCTGTTCTCTACACGGCAGTCGATGAGCTGCTGTGGTGGCATTTCTCCTTAGACAGCTCAGAAATGCCTTTTCTCCTCTCCTGGAGATTTTGTAAACTTAAAAGAGAATCATGGAAAGAAATGTTCTCCCCTGCCCAGCCCATTAATTCAGCCTGCTCAGGACAGAATTAACCTTGGCAAGCCTTGCAGAGGAGAGAGTTGTTCTAACCTTAAAAATCTGCTGATTAAAGCTGGTTTCAGGAATTCGATTTCACTTAATGTGTTGGCTGAGCGCCCAGCCTGGCATTAACATCTCCACAGACACACAGGCCTCCGCAGCTTTTACCTCCCCACTAAAAAATAAATAAAAAAATAAAAGAAAACCCAGATAATGAAACCCCTGTTGCCTGTTCTGAGCAAGAATTCATTTTAAAGACAGCTTTAGCTAAAGGCATTACTCGTGCCCTGGTTACCTCTGTGCTCCAGCCAGGCAGGGCAGTAATTCCACCCTCCTCGTTAGTTGCAGGGTGGTGTCCAGCAGGCCGAGTGCTTGGTGACCCTGAGCCGTCCTGAGGCCGAGGGATTCATCCCATGCCAAAAGCAGGGGTCAGTGAGGCCAAGTCTACACCCTCCTCCCCTTAATCCCCATTTACCGAGCCATCGGGCTGCAGGCTTTGTGTCATCCACAGCACTTAACTCATTAACCTTGAAAATCCTCTAAAACAATGACGCCCAGATTTCCTAGCTTTCCATTTATATCCTAAAGGGGTTTTATATGCCTTTTTATCCAAAAATTAATGTAGTTTTTATTGCTGCCATCACTCATTTTGCCTACACTCCATGTGCACTCCCAGGCTCTGTTTCTCCCCTGCAGCGTGTTTCTCCCACACTGTGGTATCTCTCGGTGCCCACGGGGACAGTCCCTGTCACCTCTCTGAGGCCAGGAGTTTGTCAGTGTGCGGTCTCCTTCATCCTAGCTGCCCCAGGTAGAACATCCAGCCTCTAAACACCAATCCAGAGTCAGATTCTCATGTCCTGTCAGCTTGGGGAAAAAAGGAAAATTTAAGAAATCCCATTTGTATTCTGGGTGCTTTGTGAATGCTGTGAATTGTTAGGATTTTTTAAGGGTTTGCTGATATGTTGAAAACCATTTTCATGGAGGTGGGAGGCTTTTGTGTGATTCATTATTGACAGCTCCAAAATTAGCCACGAGACAGCTCTGGAGAGGCAGGGCAGTGCTCCCGCCTGCTGTGCGCCACAAGCTGCACCGAGCCCAGCATCGGCACTTGTTGGCTTTTGCTTTAATCAGAGCGAAGTTTCGATCGACTCCACAGCTAGTCGGGGTGAGAAACAAATCAGGGGATGCTGGAATATATTGAGATGTATTGCACGAGGTGCTGTGGATGCCTGTAGTGGCTGTGAAGGCTCCAGACCGACTTTCCCACCCTCGCTGGGGAGCAGGTCAGACTGGGAGATGCTGCACCTCCCAAGCTGCTTTCCTAAGAGGAGACACCAGCTCTGAGTCAGCAGAACCGAATGTTACAGACCTTTCCATGCAGCCCCCAGCACTGTGTGCCAGGAGTCACTGTCAGGGATTATCCACACAAAAGGCAGCGGCTGTTCCCCATCCGAGGGGAGGGATTTAAATGTTAAGCTTTTCTTTGGATTATTTTCTGCAGGGCTTTTTTCCCTGCTCTGTTTTTCCTCCCTACATTTCTGTGTGTGGAATGTACCTTGAAACATTTGAAAGTATTACTAATCTTTGTCAATTCTGTTTTAAAAATAACTCGGTGATAGCAGCCAGCAGTCCTTAAATCCTGTTTAATTCAGGCCAGCCTTGCAAGTGGTGGTGCTGAGGAGGGGAATCTGCCACAGCCTTCTGTGTGCTCGCCAAGTGCACACATCCAGAGGCACGGCACCCCTCTGCACTCGGGCGTCTTTGAAATGAAAACCAGTTTTGTGTGTTTGGGTTATGCTGGGCTTGGTGTCCAATTGAAAAGTTTTAACATACTGGAAATTTGATTTTTCCCTGAAGAAAGAATTCCTTGGCCTTGCTGATTTTAGTTAATCAGAGAAGCAGAGTTTATTTAAAAGAAACCCAAAACCAAACAAAACAGGCAGAAAAGAAACAAACTGTATTTTGGCATTTTGCTGTCTAAAATATCTGACAGCAGTTTTTTCAGTTTACAAACACAACCTTTTCAGTTGAAATACCCAGGAGATAAACTACGGAAAAAAAGATGTAGGTGTTGTGTTTGTCAAAAAATCAAAATAGGTTGGAGCAAAGATTCGGATGCAGCCCCCAGTCTAGCCCTGTTGGTGTTGGGGTGCTGAGCGCTGCTGGAGCCTCTGTTGGCTCTGGCCGTGTTTGGGCAAAGGCAGCAGGGGGAGAGGCTGTCGGGGAAGGGGTTCTGTTACCTGTAGCAACACTTGAAAACACATGCCAGGGTGCCACAATCCTGTGGTGTGCGTTACCAGCCCCAACCAGCAGCACAATGATGTCTTTGGTGATGGGTTGCACTCTTGCACCCCATCCCCGGCGCAGCCTCTCAGGCAATGGTTCCTTCACTAACCTGACTCTGCTTTCTCTCTTTTTGTGTCCCCAGTGCCTGTATGGCTGCTACGTCCATTCCTCCATCATCCCCACGTTTCACAGAAGGTGCTACTGGCTTCTGCAGGTAGGATGGCGACAAGTTCCTCTCTCCCGGGTAACCCAGTAGAGCCCATGTTTGGCTGCTGGGGTGATCAGCATCCCACACTTCACTCTCTGGGGGATTTTATTTGTCTGAAGGGGAAATGGGTGTTCTTAGTTGTATGTCTCTGTTCAGAGAGATGATATATTTTCTCTAGCAACAGAGAGCCGACACCAGGTCAGACATTCCCTAAACATGGGTTCTGCTCAGATGAGACTTCCTGGAGGTTTTTAGTTGTGTTGTTCCATTCTGAAGTGAGGCCGAAGCTGGGAAGCCGAGTGCTATACAGGCATGTCATGGCGTGGGAGAGAGATTAGCTCTAAGGCTGTGTTTGAATTTGGGGAGAACCATGGGGCCAGCCTTGCAGTGGATCTGCTCTCCTCCAGCGAGGAGATCCTCTCTGGGGAGGCACTCAAGGATTTTTCTTCTGGCTGTTGTGGGAACAGTGAAGTCCCAGGAAGAGTCGAGCTGAGTTTTCCTCTTATTTACACAGTGTTTGGGCAGTTTGGGGGGGTGCTCAGGGTCATGTGTGGGAGTTTGCTCGGGTGGTGTTTGCTGACCCTGTCTTTGAAGAGCTGTTTGTATTTTTGGCTGGTTACCGTGGTGTACGAAGTGGAAGCAATTTGTCTTCTTTTGTTAGAAAACAGCACTTGGTGCATATTGTAATAATACTATTTTAAAGCTTAAACTCTCGTGGTCCTGAAAATTAACAGGTCTGATGAAAGTGACATCTGTTTCTAGAAGCAAATGGAAAATAATCCCTTTTCCCCCATGCTTTTAAAAGCAATTGCACTTTCATAGTGAAAAGGAAGACACTGCTGCTGTCACCGGAACAGGACAGGACACCTCATGACCTGCAGAGGACTGTGCCTGCACCGTGACTATAATTGAAGGGAACATGCACCAAATGTCACTCTCCTCTGTGCTGTCTGTGTGCTCTCAGCTCCATTTGCACCCACAAAGTATAAATGCCACATGCAAGGAGAAAGGAGACGTTTGGCTGCAGTGGTAGGAGCAGCACTGCACCTCACAGAGCAGAGCTGCGGCTCCTCTGAAAATACATTGTGACCACACTGATCTTGCTCTCTTACTTGCTGGCTGGGCTGTGCTTGTACCCCCCGAGAGGTCCTTCCCTCATAGATCACCTCTCTTCTCTTCAGTTGCAAGCTTTATATTCTGCTTTTGTTGTGTGCTCCCCAGAAGTGTTGCTGCCCCTGGCTGCTGTGGCTGTTGGCCAGCACCTCCCTGCTGGGTTGCACTGCAGCAGTAGAAGATCTCCGAGCTGTACCCTGGGGTCTGAGCCCTTCGGGTTCACAGGGGGTGTGTTGATGGTTAGTCATCTTCTTTGCTCTGGTAATCACTTTGGATCAAGAGGAGCGGATGGGAAGTACATTTCTTAGAAGCCTGTTTATGAAATGCACTGCCTGCTGTCTCAGTGTGGCAGTGGTAGACCGGGATTCCTCAACAAGGACACCTTGTGCCTTCTGTGTGGCAGGAGAGGGGTCTGTGATTCATGACAGCATCTCCCAGGCATAAACGGGCATCCTTCAGTCATGTGCTCAAGGTTATTCAGCTGGGAGAAAGGAGCTGGCCAAGAATAGATGATGCTTTTCTATTGTATGCACAGTGTTTGTGTTCAGCTCCGTGGTGAATTGAGGGCGAATGAGACCAGAGAGGGAGAAGGTGTTTTGTTTATCTGCTTCAGAGGCTTGCACTTCAACACCCCCCAGTAAATGAGTTTGATATTCCAAAACAGGTACAGCCAGAGCAATGTTTAACATTAACCTCCAGCAACATATTTGGCTTTTTAATTCACAGAGGCACTTGGGCGACTTTCCCTTTTTTTAGAGAGACATACAGCACCTTCCTGGGACACACAGTGCTCTGCCTGTGAGTCTCTGGTCAGTGGCGAGTAAATACAATTAGTCTGAGATGCTGCCTGTGTTTTATGGGATGATCTTCCTCCAAATCCTATTGTCAGGTTAGATATTGATTAAAAATCCCCATGCAATTGTTCTTGATCTTTTCTGCATCAGATTTTCAGTGTAAAGACCAGGACTCAAAACAGCCACAGGGACTCATGGTCTCCCTCATGCATTTACACTGCGCCATAGCCATTAATTATCATTTTGGTCTGAGATATCCTAGAATTTCTCCTTTTGTCAGCAGAGACCATGGTGGTGGCGGCTGGTGCGGGTGGTGGGATGGCACGTCTGCTGCATGGGGCACTGCAGCTGAGGCCTCCTCCTCCGCTCTGTTCTGAAAGGGTTAAACATTTTTGAGACATTTCCAGTTTTCTTGATAATGGATTTGAAGTGCTGCCTTACCCCGAAGACCTTTAATATTTGTAATAGGTGTTGTAATTGCCGAGCCAGTGTTTGAGTGTTTCTGCAGGAGATGGTCCAGGCCTGGGCTGAGGACTTGGGTGGCTTTTTCACAGTGTTCTGGGGAGGACTCCCAAGTAGTACTTTGGTTTTTATTGTTTTGCATTGGAGAGTATCTGTAAGCACCAGCTGAATATCAAAGGTTTTCACAATATTTTCTCTTTAAGCTGTTTTTTCCTGGATTCTTCCTTTTGATACACTTGAATATTCAGCAGTTTGTTACTATGAATGTCTGCACTGATGTTTGATGCTCCCTGAGTGTTCTCTTCCTAAAACGCATTTTGTCTGTAATGGGCAGAAAGTATCAAGGCTTGAAACTCAGTTAAAACATTTTACATGACATCCGTTACTGTCCTGCAGAAATTTGGTGTTCATTCTGTATTTTTTGCCTCAAATTTTCAATTATGTCCCAAACAAGAGGAAACCCTTCCCATTTCTTTTTGATGACACCCCATCAGAGCAGCATTTCCCTCTCTGATCGCTTGTGCTGTGCTGCATCAGCAGCATCTCCGGTGTCCCTGGCTGGAGCAGTGACAGACAGCTCGAGGGTTTGGGACTTTTTCAACATAAATTGGAAGCGTTACAATCTCATAAAAATTCTCAATACTTTTGCTTAGTAATGGGTTTTTATATTTCATTTGGGTGAAATAGAAGTGGTTGGGCAATAAAGCACTGAGGATGCTGCACTGCACGTGGGCACTTAGATGGGTTCTGTTTGTCGGGGGGGTGGGGTGTGAGCGAGGTCTCAGCACAATGAGCCTGTGTGTGTTTGCTGACGGGATTACAAACTGTTGCTGCTACCTCATCATGTTTTCCCAAAGTGGGTTTTAACCTGTGGAATGAAATTAAGTTTGTATAGAAGCCTAGCAGAGCATGGCCTGGCGTGCCCAACCGTGGCCAGCGTGTCTGTGTCCCAGGCATGCCCGGGATCCAGGTGGCTGTTCACAGAGCATTCCTGGGCAGCAGCTTTGCTTTACCTGCCTTGGGTTTCTGTTCTCACTGCCCCACCTGCATCTGGAGCTGTGCTGGAAAGGAGGCAGTGAGTGTGGAGGGAGCACACGGCACTGCCAGGAGTGCAGAACAGTCTTCTGCATCAAATTAGCTCTGAGCTGCAGCAGCAGAAATGCTTTTGGTACCATTGTCAGGATGCAGCAGTCAGTCCCCCTTTGTCATTGTTGGGCTTCATGATGCACGAGCATTTTCAGAGAATGAGGAAGTTGTGGATACCCTTTTCATGCTGCTTTAACATGCCTTTGACTTGATGTCTCTGAAGGATGCTCTCTTCTTTCCCTCCTTTCATCTTCTCACGGGCTCTTCTGAAGTCACCGTGCTCATTGCTGTGTCTCTGCTGCCTTGCAGTCACCACAACAGCCACGTCTCAAGACTTCCCATCTCGTTTTTCAGGGATCATTAAAGATCTGAAATACTGCTGGAATCGGTGGAGCTGTGCAAAAGCTATTGCTCAGTCCAACTGAAATCTTAAGGGTTCTGTGAACTCTTTTGTAATAATTGTCTGTTTTCATTATTTCGATTTTTTTTGGTCATATATCTGACATATTGGCTCCTGAAAGTGAATTTCAGAGTAACCATGTAGGAGAAGCTCCTGTCCTCCCAACTGTCTCCTTCCTAGGAGCAAAGGGTCCTGCACACCCTGCTCCATAATCCCTGTGAGCGTCAAAGAGAGCACAGCCCGTGTGCTGTTGGAGAAGGGACAAACCCCAGAGCCCTGTTTGCATTTGCAGCCATCTTCGCCGGGAGACTGTGGAAAGAAATCAAGATGTTGCTTTCCTGAAAAACATTTTCTGGGACAGAAGTCTGTGGTACATAACACTGAACTGTGGCTTGGGCTGTACCCCGTATCATCCTGGATCCCTGTGAATCAGAGGTGGTTGGAGCTCCGCAGGGCAGATGAAGTGGGGCTGCAAGAGCGACAGTACTAATCCTCTGCTGATGTTACAGTAAAGGGGAGGCAAAGAGGATTACAAATGAACTGGTGTGTCAAAGGCTGGAAACATTTTAGCAGGAGTGCTTTATCTTTTATAATGTTTTTATAAATTATTTATTAACATTCTTGCTGCATTTTCCTGAGAAATTGGGTAGAAGAGCAGAATGTATAGCCAGCAGATTATATTCCAGAAGGCAGATGCCTGTGATTAAAAAACAATTTCCAACCCTTTGAAATACATAACTTTATTTTAGACGAGCAGGCTGCTATTTTTGTATCACTCTCCACCATTTTAAAGAAAATCCCATATTTGTTCCCTAGATATATGAGGAGACTGACGTTAATGTGAGCAAACTAAAAAGCAGTCAGAATGCTTTAGTTGTTGCTTAAATAATCTGTTGTCATTTATAGAAGAGATGCGTTTCCCAAGCTGCTGAGGGACGTGCCTGGGTTGCTGATTGAGAAGAGTTCTGACAGGGGCGACGGGGAAAAGGCCAAAACACGGCTGACTCCCACAGAAAGGGAGAGCAGGTTTTGTGCTTTGGCTCTTGGTGGAAATGATGCCCCGTTTTGCCCGGACACGTGACCTGGAGGAGGGAAAGCCGTGGCTTTGTCCCTTCTCGGTGGCCGCAGCCCTGCCGTGTGCCGTGGCATGGCCGGAGCAGCCCCAGAGCGGCTCCTTGTACCTCCTGCAGCAGCTCGGGGCAGATGTGGCATCGGGCCTGCGTGAACGGGAGCACCTGCCTTACCCAAAATAGGTTTTTCCCCTGTGGCTACAAAGGGAACTGACAGCAGGGTTGGGTCGGGGGCACCTGGGGATCCTGCGAGAAGCCTGCCTTGCTGGGAAACATCAGCATCTCAAGCAGGGCCACGCAGAAGTGGCACGACTGGAAACAGGATTGCTTTTGCTCCAGCACCCACCCTGCTGTTCTCCTGGGAGGACCCAGAAAGCAGGACTGTCATCCCTCCAGTTCTACTCCAGTTCAGTCCGGTGATGCTGTCACCGAGACATTCTCACGGCAGGGATCGCAGCCATGCAGCAGCACAACTCAGCTGGAAATCAAATCAAACCACAGGCTCCAAGACACTTATTAATATGCTTTGTATACTGAGGATTAGGCTTTTGGTGACACTTAAATTGAATTCTAATGCTATTTTGAAATATATAATATGCTGAATTTACTTCTCCTCAGGTTTGAGTTAATGGTTTATTAAATTATGCACCTTGCAGTAGCGAAGCTGTTTCCTGGTGTAGGTCACCGAGCCTTGCAGGAACAATGCAGAGATTCTGCTGAGCTCATCCACATCCTCCCTGGTCAATTATTAGGTCTGCAGGTGTCAGTGAATGTATTATACCGTTTCCTGGAGTTTCACCCTCACCAAATAGGTATAATTGGGGCTTGAGTTGGGAATTCTGTAGTGAAGCAAATTACAGTTTGAGTTTAGAGATCTGGAGTTCGTTCTGGCGTGGGCAGTAGAGGACTTGAAGCAGATGCTGCCAAGGCTGAAGTCTCTAATGCAGGATATTTTTTCCCTCTAATACGCAGTGATTTGGCCTGCAGTGAGTTACCGTCTGTATTTTATCTGTTAAGGCACACTTTTTAAAGTGTTCTGGATAAATCACTTCCCAGCTGCCTGCAGGTTTGAATGCTCTTCTTGCTGTCCTCTGCCTTTGTGAGCATCTTGCTTATTACCCCAGTTGCTTTTATTCTCAAGATAATCTTTTCTTTCTGAAGGAGTCTCTGTACTCTCTTTCTATCGACTGGCTGCCTCAGCTGTCACTGACGTCTGCGCTGCCCCTGGTTAATGAAGCTGTGATGCCTCTTCTGCCTCACCCTGTCTCACTGGTACGAAGACTCTCCATCCCTGTCACCTCCTGCAGCTGCCGCCTGCATCCTGCCACCTGCGCCCCACCTGGGACGCGTCACCGCATCCCTCCTGCTGCTCCACACCCACGATGGTGTCTCGGGTCAGACCAGCGGGTGGGAAAGTGGCTGTCACACACATGGATGTATACGTGGTGCACTACCCTCAGTGAAAGGCAGTAAAGGTTATTAAAATCAGCCCCAAGGTCATGGTCTGCGCTCTAAAATGCTCTGCCTGCCTCTGAGGCCATGGGAATGGTGTGTAGGGACCACAGCCTTAGTCCTCTGCGAGATTATGCAGTGGTTTCCTTGAGTATATTAGTGAAGGGGCAAAAGCCAGAAGAGAATGACTGACCTAAATGGCTTTTCTCCTGAACAGGCGTCATACCTCAGGGGATCATTTTCTACGTCAAGGAAAAAGTGCACAATTTGTCTTATCACACATTTGTTTCCTTTAAATGTCAGCTCTGCCTCCACTCCTGGCGCAGCCGCAAGGCGTGTGTCATAGAGCCGTCTGCCGGATCGCTCTGCTCATTGGCCCTTGGCAGCAAGAAAGCATGACAGAGTAAAACAGAGGTTGAGGTTTTTATCAGTTTAATCACTGTAAAATGGGATGATCTCTTCCCAGGAAAGGCGATTTCCCGATAATGTAACCAGGACAAAGTAAGTCTGTTGCATTCAGTGTGTCTTCATGTTGCCCCCATCGCCATATGGCAGAATGGAATGACTGTTGCAGTTGTCCCCAGGGCCCTGGCCAGAGGGACAGCACCCAGGCCCCTGGTTCCTGCTGCCCTTTTACTGGGCACTCGTGACAGTCACCATCTGTAATTCAGTTGAGCTGTCGTGCTTTCTGCTGGAAAAGGGAGAGAGAAGGCTGCTGGGATTTTCACCATTCTCCATTTATCTTTGTTCCTGGCACTCTTCAAAAGCTGTCATCAACAGCTCCATAATCGCAACCTTTATTTCCAAAGGCAGAACACTGGTGTTTATTCCTCTCTATAACTACACTTGAGCCACTTCCTGTAGGGATTTTGCTGTTTCTAAGACACGGTGCTGGTGTCTGGAGTGTTCCTGAGAGCAAGGATCCGGTCAGGTTGGTTCAGCCAAGCATCCCCATGTGCTTCAACCCCTGTTGCCCAACACAGAGGCACTGTCATTGTCTGGTGTTACAGTGTCCCCACACAGATATTTAATGCTTCGGAGAGCCTTTGATTTTCTGAAACAATCAAATTCTGCTATTGTCATGCTTTTGCATTTCCTGCGCCTGTCCTACTGGGAATTTGCCTCACGTGCACAGTGTAAAACGTTGTAGGAAAAGGAATCCCCATAGAATCCCCTCCTCAGCCTGCAGCGAAGAGTCAAGCTGTGACATCAGTTCTATTGTGCATGGTCTGAGTGAGGTGCAGATCCAGCCCTGGCTCCTCCTGCAGCACTTGGCACTGGCTCAGAGAGCTCCAGCCTCAAATGCTGTTGTTCTTTGGGGTTTATTGAACATTAAATCCATCACAAAAAAAACGTAGAAACAAGGATGAATGCGACGTCCTTTAAGGTCATTGGTTCCCATGGAGGCGATGTGACTGCATGGCGTGTTCTGTGACACAGCCGACACACGTGTCGTGGGCTCGACTGACTCACGTAGCTGTGTCCTCTTTTCATGGAAAAATACAGCAGATGCATCCTATAACCTGCTACCTGTGCAGTGCAGCACTCTGCTAAACAGCAATTATAACTATTATGGGGTGTCGCCTCCTCTCTGCCATTTATTGACCTTTTCTTCAGTGTAATTTTCTTCTTGGGAGTCCAGGTTACTAAATACCCTGGGAAGAGCAGCCATGTGGCATCTGGGACAGCATAGCTGTTGAGACTTGCTCAAGTGCTGAAAGGTGCTTGAGTTTAGGCTTGTTTAATGTTTTCATTATGGTAATAAATCTGGAAACCTCCTAGAAAGTGAGTTTTTTTCTGAGTTCACCTTGTAGTCATTGAGGGAAAGAAGTTACGACTGTTGGGCACTGGGATGCTGCTAAAATAAATTGTCTAAAATAGTTTTTCTGCCTGTTAATAGCATTTCAGATCCTAGAGCCTTTTCAAGCTCAAAGTGACCCAAAATCAGTACAGCGAGAAACAGCATCCTTCCAAGGAACTAACCTCTCATTTTCAGGTTTTGTAGAATCAAACAGGAAAACCATTGCAGATTCAGAAAATAATACGATGAAGTAAGTTTTGGAGGGGCAGCTCTGAACTTGGGAGAAGAGGTTGTGCCGTCTTTGGGTTTTTACAGTGGTTTGCTGAAATCGCGTGAATTCACATCATCAGCTAAGAGTATCAATTGCTTTAAAATGTCACCTTCTTCATAGCTTTGCTCTGTGTGAAGCAGACCTAGGCACTGCGTTTAGGCATGACAGAGGGGGGATAATGTGTCCTACTCGCTGTGACCTTCAGGCAGAGCATCCCTGCCTGGAGCTCCCCAGTGCTGTAGGGATTGGGGCTGTGTGAGCTCCAATTCCCAGCCTGCCACTCGGGTTCTGGGGGAGGAGGATATGGAGAGGGCTTGATTAAAAAGTGCTTTTGCTTTCTCTCGTGAAGGATGTTTGCAGTGAAAACTGTATGTGAAATTTATACTCCTCTCACATGATTCTGACTGGTTTTAGTGCACAAATTCTCAGAAGAAAATGTATTCAATAAAAATTTGATGTGGTACTATAGCTCAGCAGAATCTTTCTTCAGAAATCCAGCTCTGGGATATTTATTTTGTATCTAGTTTCAGTTTTTGTGCCTATTCCTTCTGCAGATGCCCTCGTTAGCCTGCTAACAGCTCATGAAGAGCTCAGCCCCTCTCGTGCCCCATCCCGGCATCCCAGCACTGCCCAGGGCATTCCTGCAGTGCCTGTGGGGAAGGTTTAGGGGAAAGCACAGCTGTCTGGAGTACTTCTTAGGGCTGCTGCTGTTGGCTTTTTCCACAAGCAAATCCTGCCTTTTGTTAGTGAGGAGAGCAAAGGGCCCAGGAGTCACTCGAGCTGGGGGGGCTGAACATGCAGTAGGTAAAACGTTGCCGAGCTGGTGGGCAGTGATGTGGCCACCAAGAATGTGGTGTGCTTGGTTTATGGCAAGTCTGCTGGAAATAGTTTTGACAGGAAAAGTGTGATAAATCTGCATTTATTCTCCTTTGATGCTCAGCATACAAAA
This sequence comes from Pseudotriccus pelzelni, assembly GCA_035584735.1. NCBI lineage: Eukaryota > Metazoa > Chordata > Aves > Passeriformes > Tyrannidae > Pseudotriccus > Pseudotriccus pelzelni. The sequence continues at coordinate 3,547,841 of JAWMRA010000052.1, read as the reverse complement.
GGAGATGGTTTAGGGGAAGTAGGAAAGAAATCTTGGATGGCCACAATGAAAATTGCAGTGTAGAAAATTGCAGCTGTGAGCCTCTAAAGCAAGCGAGTCAGTGACACGATCCCAGCATCTGGGAGGAGTTACCACCAGTGTGAAGGCGAGAAGAGATGGAATTCTTTCCAGGCTTCTGAACAAGTGACAGTGATGAGTAAAATCCTCGCTGGCCTCTTGATTTCTGACCCTCGTTCCAAAAGGTTCCTGTTTGTTTTCCAAAATTGCAAGTGAGTGGCAGTTGGTGAGACAGGCATTTGACTGTCCTGCTGCCTACTCCTGCCCTGTGCTGGGAGCGGCATCCTAGGGCAGTGGTGCCCGAGGAGGCACAGAGTCACTCTGCAAACAGAAATCCCAAGGCTGAATCCTGTGTTCAGTGTTTCAGGGTCACCAGAAAGATCTCAAACAAGTTTCTGGTCCAGTATACTGCAGAAACACGGATCCCGAGCAGCGTGCCAGGATGGTGCCCTCTGAATCACCTCCTCCTCAATGCATTTTAATGCAGAGTTGGAGCCTTGAGACAACTGAGAGCATTTTCCTAAGGTTTAGCGATAAACTTGTGTCTCCTGTGAGTGAGCAATCTGCTGCTTCGCCACTTTTTTCAATTTAGATGGGAGTACACTGAAGCCCTGTTGCAAAAATATTTATTGTGTCAAGCGAAACTGGAGGGTTTGGGTTGTACTTCTCTAGTAATTTCTTTTCTTTACTTCTGGTGTTCTCGTATCAAATTTTCGCTGGAAAAGTACTGCCCAGAGGCATGGGAAATGGCACATGGCTTTATGAAATATACTCCTGTCCTAGGATACACCATGTTTTTATTTTGTGGCAGTCCAGGATTCAGTGCGTGGCCTAAATATTGTGGCATCCTATTTGATTTTTGAATTGTTGGGTGGAATAGAGACTATAGCTCATGGACAACATGACCATTTTTCCCCGTGGTTTACCCTTTTTCTAGATTACTGTCTGTAAGTTTCAAAATGGAATAGGATTCTTCCCTAGTTTATAAATTAGGGCCATATTACAGCAGCATCCAGTAATGCTGCCATATTTCAGATGGTGTCAGGGTTTCTATTATAAACCTTATTTTTCAGAAGTTTATAGCTTAGCCATAAAAATTCGCTGTGTACTGGGGCTCAGGATGTAACAGCTGCATCTCTGCCATGCAAAGAGTGTGTTTGCATGTAGTTCCTGCAAGCAGAACAAACCACATTTCCTGGGTATGTTTATACATAGAGCTCTGTATAATTGTATTAAAAATCAGTGTAAGTTTATCCTAAGTTTTTATTTTCAAAGTTAGTTGCTTGAAAGCCAGGAAACGCCCCCTTTGACAGGAGTGCCGGAACGTTGCCGGAGGGGTGCTGGCTCCCAGTGCCCTGGGAGGCTCCGGCCTGTCGGGGCGCAGTCAGGTTTCCTTGAACCAGAACAAGGAGACGGGTCACAGCCTTTTTCGGAGCAGGAGCTAAGTAAGGAATCTGCTGGTGGCTTTGGCGAGCCTGGAGTGATTAGCTGGGAGCACTGTTAATCTTAAGGGCTGTTCTCAGTCGCCAAGGGATATCTGGCCGATGCAGTAACAACTGGCCATAAATATCTCTGCTCTACCAAAGGAAACCCCGAAAATGGATTTGCATACAGGCTGTACCTCAGGTAATTTCTACAAGCTTACGCATCTGTGAACGTGTATCATCGGTGGGTTTTCTTATGTTGACGTATGAGTAAGATACCAACAACCTCCTTTTAATAGCCCTGCATAATGCTCACACCTGCTGCAGTGTAATTTGCTGCGTTTCAGCAAATAAGCTGGCTGAAGGGAATGAGGAATATCATCCCACAGTGCCGTGAGCTTCCATCAAAGGAGAAAGACTGAGGGTGTTTGTGGCCCGGCGCTGTGTGCAGCAGTCTCACAGCTGTGAAGGTGTCGTTCTGCTTTGGCTCCTGCAGCCACCAGCAAAGGAGCACTTCAGGTTCCAAATACCCTGATAATGACGGACACAGATTTGAGGCGAATGTCATAAAAATACTCCCCCTCCCAATCTCCAAGTTGGCATGAATCTCACAGCAGCTAGATGTGTCTTCTGTGAGATTTTGGCTCTCGTTGGCTTTCCATCTGCAGGAGTTTAATGCCAGTGTCAGACAGGCCTATGTTTAAGCTCATGTTTTTCTGTGTGATAAGGCATTCTGACCTTAGTGCTGTTAATTCTCACTGCGAAATTCTGCCTGGCCAGAGTTGCTGGACCGGGTCTCTCAGGCACTGTGGTGGAGAGCACAGCACTGGCTGGTTCTGCTTTAAAAGTCGCACTGAAATCCAGCTGGGAGCATGTTTTTACCGTCATCTCCCCGGCTGCTCTGCAGTGTTTCCCGTATGAATTCAAACCTGAACAACAGCATAGTATTGGCTGTGTAAGATGTCGTAACAGGGCATGTGGCACTGCATGGCCATAGGGGGGTTGCACCGCAGATGACCCCTAATCCAACTGCCTTCAATGTGCACAGAGTTCAGCCGTGTTCATGAACACACCTGCGCAGTCTCGTTAATTAATATCATGTTTTACATTCCATTTTAATAAAGCCTTTTCATTACGGAGCTTGTTCCCATGGTAGGATAAATTAAAATTCTTTGCAAGAGCATTATAATTAAGCTGTAGCACAGTGGGGAAGGATGTGTGTATGGGTACAAATTGAAAGAGGAGAAATTTAGGTTAGATAATGGGAAGGCATTCTTTTCTGTGAGGGTAGTGAGACACTGGAACTGATTGTCCAGGGAGATAGTGGATACCCCAGCCCTGTCAGTGTTCAAGGCCAGGGTGGAGAGGGATTGGAGGAACCTAATCTAGTGGGAGGTATCCCTGCCCATGGCAGGGGCCGCTGGGACTGGGTGATCTTTGAAGTCCCTTCCAACCAATTCTGTGATTCTGTGTGTTTTGCTTGGTCAGTGTCTGTCTCAGAGTCTTGGCAGCAGGTGATCCCAGAAGGTTCAGGCAGTGCTCCTCTGCCCTGTGGCTCAGGAGGCTTGGGTCATATTTCACAGGCTGGAGAGACAGAAAAAAACCCTCTCCAAGGCAGCAGTTCCCCCATTTTTTTGCTCACTGGACCATTGCAGCTCTCAGACATGACTGTGGCAGCTGGGACAGTGGCAGGGAAGCAGGTTTCATTGCTGACTTTGGTTCTGCAGGTGATTTATTTACCATAAGCTGGAGTTGGGGGCCATTCCAAGGTGACACCACAGTGGGGATGAAGGGGTGAGGGGTCTGCCCTAGGGAACCAGTTTGGGGTGTTTCTTCAGTTACCAAAATAACCGAAAATGGCAATACAGTAGGTGAAAAACTTTGTTATTTTAGGTCTGTTGTGGCTTGCTCCTGTAGGTTAAAGATCAACCTAGGGCATACACGGTGGTTCATAGTGGGGAGAGTCACTTTGAGGAGCACGAGGAAATGGGTTCACCATAGGATTAGAGAGTCCCTGTTCGAGAAAGGCAGCTCAGCAAGAGGAGGTAATAGAGTTGTGTCAGAATTACTTGTGAATTTGGGAACACATTTTTATTTTCTCTGACAAAAACTAGGGTTTATAAAAAGAGACAAAGCCTGCCCGGGAGGAGCAGTTGTGTTCCTGCCACCAACCTGAGGGATGCTTATTTACAAGATGTGCAGGAAGGAGATGAAAATGCTTCATTAGCAAGTAGCAGTGCATGCTAGCCGGAGAAGACCCTAATGGAGTAAATGAGGAGGGAAACATCTGTTGCTTTCTTTTTGGTTTTAGTGCTCAATCTGGTGCTAATCCTGACCCTCTGTGACCTTTTTATGTCCCCTCATTCTAAGTATGAGACATGTTTTGTTTATTAGCTGTGGATGTGTGATGCACCCTTGGAAATGAATTGCTTCAGAGTTCATATCTACCCTCCAGGAGAAATTTGTTTCCTTCTTGTTTTCTTTTCTTCCCAACACCTTGCAGGCAAAATGTTAGAGGTGGAAGCAAAGGAGAGGCAGTAAAAGCCTGATCCAGGCAGGGAAAGATGTGTTTACATGTGCGTGCATGTATAAGGGGCAAAGTTCTGCCTTCTTCCCCTTTTTGTATAGTGATTTTGTCATTAAAAAATGTCAGCTTATAACACAGATTTAAAGTCTTGGTTGGTACAAAATTCATGACACGTTTAGGAAAAAGTATTTGTCGTGGCATCATGTGTAAATACTCAGGTTTGGTTCAAAGAGAGAGGTGGCATGCAGAAATCCTTTTCCTAAATCCTGCTTTCTCCACTGGCCAACATGGCAGGCACAGATCTGCTCCGCTGCTTCACGAATTCAGCAACTGCTGGCAGGCCCTCCCGGCACTGAGGAGTTCCCCTCTTTGCGGGGAACTCTCCCCCCACCTGGCATGGGGAGCGTTGATTCTGCAGGTCTGAGCTGCTCAGCACCAAGCTGCATTCACAGAGTTTTGTTCAAGGCTTAAAACGCTTGCTCAGATTAATGACCAAAAATGTCAATGTGTCCACAGCTAATTATTCATTAGATGTGTAATTAGTGTGAGATGATCATGACATTTCACTGTTATTAATTTTTATCCTCTAATAGGAATTAAATCAGTCTGCGCTCACAGAACAACAGTTGGAGCTGGCACCGGAGACGCCTGTTGTGGGGCTGGAAGATGCTCCCACAGCGCTGCCTGGCTCTCTGAGGGAGTGTTGGTGCTGCTGGTTTTCCTGGGACCACTTTTGAACTTCCTGTTGTATCTCTGCTCTAAATGGAGGGCTGTGGGATGCAGGCAGCCAGGCTGAGCCCCCAAAATACCAAGCCTAGTCATCTTCATTAAAGTAATGATAAACTTAAAAAAGCAAAGCCAAACTTATTGGGTTCTGTTCTTTAGAGACTGGCGGGTTTCTGGCTTTGTTGTCTTTCACTACCCCAAGAACAGATGCAGGTTGACAAGTGGCATCAGCCAAGGGACGCAGCTTTATAACTTTTGTTGAAGCAGGCTTGGAAGTAGCCAGCTGAAATCTGATTTGTAGCCAAGTAGAATAAATTGGAACTGATAGTTACTCAATTAATGGTGTGGGCAGCAAGGTGAGGTCTCCTCTCAAAACAGCAGAATAAGGTTTCTTGTGAAGGAGGTTTGGGAAAATGGGGCACGGCACCAGTTTTTCAACCAAATCCAGCCATTAATCATCGAAGTAGCGGGAGGGAGATGTGATTATTATAGAGAGGCTCAGCAAAACAGTTTAAGTGAGCACTTCTCAGAAGGGTGATGGAATCCAAGGCTGAGCTAGTGGCTGTATCCCAGAGCCTGCCTGGAGCTGAGGATTCTCAGGGCAGTGTGATATGAACCAGTACCTCAATCCTACGGGAAACAGCAGCAGGAGCAGAGGTTGGCTGTCCTCTGCTCCTGGGCTGCTACAGGCACCCGTGACATCCTGGGCACAGAAATTCAACCTCTTCTGTCACTCACCTGCTAAAGCAGAGCGCCTTTTCCATCTGAAAACGTTGTCTTGCCCTGCTGAGGAGTTCGATAAGAATGGGCAACTTGGGTGTCTTTCTGGTGCTTTTAGTGCATCCTGGGATGCAGAGTAGGGGGTTGGTTCATGCTTTCACCAGACTTCCTGCAAACTCCTGTGGTGCGGTGGCTCGGATCTTTGGATCACTGCACAGTGACGAGGTTGCCACAGTTGTCTCCACCACAAGCAGACCAAGAAATATAGAAAAGCTTTTCTTCTTTAGTCAAAAGAAAAATTTTCTTCCAATGCAGATGGCCTCTGCAATAATATCAGCGTTACCTCAGGCTTGCACAAGCTGAATGGAAGAGAAGCTGAGTTCATAGTTTTCAGCAGAATGGTTTTAAGCTTTATCAGTTCAGTGTATAAGCAGGAAAGGAAGGCTCATTTTACCTGGAATAATGGAATCCTTTGGTTGCGTTTAAGGACAGGCCAAACAAATAATTTAACAGGAAAGCTCACGTCAGTTGGAAGCTGACTGGATCCACGTGAAACACGGGCATCATAGCGGAGCTATGGGACCTGTCCTGGGCTTTGAGCAGCCTGAAGCCCCAGCAGGACACAGGAGCTTGTGTAAGGACACAGTCAGTCCCCTCAGGCCAGGCTCTGCAGTCAGCAGGCCACTGAAGCGTGAGAGCAGGACTTCCCCGCTCCAGACCTCGGCACATCCCTGCTGCTGTGGCAGTGACGCCTCACCCGTGTCCTGCTCTCTGGGTGGGAACTGCAGCGCTCTGTCAGGGGCAGGAGAGAGCGAAGCAAAGCGCAACAAGAGTTTTCCCAAAGCCTGAAGTTGTGCTGACGTGAGCTTTGGGGGCGCATCGGTGGCTGAGGTTGGGGTGTTGAGGCGGGTCCCCCAGTACCCTGGGCTCCGTTCACGTTGGGCAGCAGTGCCCTGCGGGCTGTTCCGTACAGAAACCCGGGATGTCAGCTCTGGGGCTCCTTGATTTATGCTGGTACTTAGTTTCCAGTTACAGTTGTTAAAGAACTCATGGAAAATGCTTCAGCAGTGAACAGCAGGCATGCCATGGGCTTTCCCTGGGAGGGTGACAGGTCATATTTGGGTTTTGGCACAGGAACTGTCCCAGCCACTGGGAATGAGTACAAGGGAATATCTGTGCAGATTAGCACAGATATTGAGCTAATAAAACCATAGATGAGATCTCAACTATGAAACATTTCTCAAGTTGTAATGCAAATATCGTCCAACATCTGTGGTCTTTCATTAAAAGTGAAGTTACAGGAGTGAGATTTCATTCAGCAACACTAATTTGTGCCTGCGAAATTATTAACAGTTTGATATTGTGGCTTCCTCATTATGAACTTCTCTGATAAAGAGGAATTAATTTTTCTCTGCTGTTAGAAGTTGTTAGAGGAGATCCCTCCCTTCCTGTGTAACTGGATCAGAAATTCCTCTTGTACATGGGTTGACCCTTTTCCTCTGGAGAGCACATTAATTGAAGCTGCACTTCCATTAACTGGTGCTGTGGGAGAGGAGTATAAAAACCGTGCAGAATAACAGTGGAGGAACTTGTTTATTAAGCAAGGCAGAGGGTAATGCATCAGGTGCTTTGGAGTTGGGATTGTGAAGAGGGGACTACTGTTGGCAAATCAGGTGTGACACTCCTGGCCTGCACACAGGTTTGTCCTGATGCACTGCAGAGCCAAGTGCAGGGAACCTCGGGCTGTGGGAGGAGAAGGGTTTGACTTTGGCATAAACATCAACCCCACCTGCAAAGACTGTCGGATGGATCCTCTGGCCTGCAGCAGCCACTGCTGGATCTCTCTGCTTCCTTGCTAGTGGGAAGCTTATCAGTTTGTCATGGCAGTTCCAGCAGCATCCCTTTGAGGCTGCTTTGGAGCCCAGTAGTAGTCAATATTTTATCAATCATCTGAAAGAAATTGTAAAATCATCACCTGCAAGTTTCATCACCACTTTGATTTGTGAAGTTTTGCAGGGTAATAAATATTGATGAATATTGGTCACAGAAATTAATCTGAACGTGGTGATTAGAGGTGCGTAGAGCTGTCAGCACATGTTTGAGTTGAAAAGCAAGCTTTTGCATGAAAAAAAGGTGAGAGCAAGCTTGCAGGATAGCAGTAACAAGCAGTGTCTGTGGAAATGGCTTCCACTCCGTGAATATCCAAATCTGGGCTTGCTGGGACACCTTACAGTTCTGTGATGAGCAGTGCTAGCGGGCACCCAGCCACCGTCCTTTTGCTTTTAAAGGTGAGAAATGGCAGAGCTTTCAGAGGAGAGATTCTAGTGAGAGGACAAAGCAGCTCAGAGAGGCGACCAAGCAGTGATTTGGTCACACCCTATTAAACCGCACTTGGACTGAGGCAGTCGTAGCAGATGAAAGCTCAACGAGGGACACAGACCTCACAGGGCCCAAGTCAGCAAAATGAAACTTGCACTTGTGTTTACTGTTTGAATGGTGAATGCAGTGACCAAGGGAGCGAGCTGTTAGGGCACTGCCCCTCTGGAATGTGGTGGGTTTGGGGAGGGTTTGTGCATCCTGCTCAGGCAGGGTCCCTGGTGAGGACTGGAACGCACCACCTGTGTCACTGTGCCAGGCAACAGTCTCGGTGTTAGCAGTGCCATCCCCCAGGCTTAAAAGCTAGAAAAATAGGAAAAGAGAAAAGTTTGCAGGATGAGCATTGAGCTCTGCAGATCTTGAAACCTGCAGGTCTGCAGGGTCTCTGCATGGCAGCAAGGGCCTTTGCAAAAGAAGGGAAACTGCTGGAGTTGCACAGTGGGCAGGTCACTGGCACTGGGGCTGGAGTGGAGCGGGGAGAGGGGGGGTTGCAGGGCTGGGAGGATATTTATGTGTGAAAGGCTGTCAGGGCTGGAAAGATGAAAATCTGCTGTGCTCTCCCAGGACTCCTGACTTTCTCCCGTCAGGCAGCTGGCAGGATTTCTCTAAATATTTGAGATTGCAAAGGGCTCAAACTGGATTAATCCTGGACATGAGCAATTATAATTGTAAGAGCACCATTATCTGAGCACTGTCCTGATGCTATTTTGGCACTGATGTGTGACACAGTGACAGGGAGGGCGTGGGGGTCAAGTGCAAGGTAAGGAGAGCACTTCCATGGGCCCTTGCTCTCTGGTTTGCAGCAGACCTGACCTCCCAGCAGATGTCCCCTGCGAGGCATCCCCTTCTCCTCATCCCAGAGCTGCAGGAAGGACTCCCAGATACTTCAGGCTTCAATAACTGCATTATGTAGCAACTGTTTTTATTAAATGGCTAAATACCCATTATGAACAAGGATAAATCCAGTGCATACAAGTTTCAGTTGGAGCTTTCTGGACGAAGAAGTCTTGGATGGCTTTTTTTGGAGTCTGTCAGGGGCAGGAGCAGGGAGTGGGGCTGGGGCTGCTGGCATGGGAAGGGCAACCCATGCCCAGCGTCAGCCCCAGGTGGAGGCTGAGGGGCTGAGCAGGGCACGTGCTGCAGGAATAGGTGCCCCAGGAGCACTGTTGCCTTTATGGTTTCATATCTGAAGGGGACAGAGTGTTAAAAGAACCTGATGTTTTTAAAAGCGTTTGTATTTCCTTGTTGAATTTAACTGGTCGTGGTGATTGTCAGTGTATTATTAACTGGGAAATCAGTCTGTTGGGCACAAAGCAAGATCCCCGATCCTGGCAGTGAAGGGTATGCTGGGGGGAAACACACCACACGAGATCGTTCCCTTCTTTGGAGCCAAGAGGTCATGAATTTACCTCCTGCCTGGCTGCCAAAGAGATCCCCGTGTTCCTGTCGGTCGGGGGACGTTCAGCAAGAGCTTGGTAAACTGGTGATAGATGAGCCTCTTTAATGAAGTGTTTGCGTATGTGGTGTGGGAAGGAGGCAGGCAGTAATCACCCCCCCAATGCACTCAGCATCCTCAGCATCTCTCTAGCCCCTGGGAAAACAGCTGTCTTCCATTTCTAGCAGTAAAGCCATGCATCTTCCATGTTCCATCCTGAAAAGCAAGGAAAAAGATGACATGGGTGAGCATCAGGCGTGTTAGGAAAGACCATCGTGTCCTGTCTGCTTGTCTGGAAAGCTGGGCAAAATCATCTGATAGAATTCTTGCTACGACTTCTGTTGGGGAAATGAGGTCAGGGTTTAGCTTTGTGATGAAATAGCTTTCAGGACTATGTGAGGCTTAATTGCAGATCTTTAATTAGCTATCCAGCGAGGCTTATCCCTCTGCAAAGGGTGTCACCAGCGTGGGCAGCACAGCAGGAGAGCAGCACCACAGGGCTGCCAGTATTTAGGTTAAAGCTCAGCACATGTGCAAGACAGAGTTTCCTTCACAGGAAGGATTGATGGGAACAGAGGCAAGACAACTTCAGCACGTCCCTCGAATATCTGCTGATCTCTGGTAACATTGCTGGGTGTTTGAAAATGGTTTGAAGTTGAGGTGTCGATAAAAGGAAAGCTTCACGAAACAATGCCAACAAAAATAAATTAAATCCTTTTATCTGATTCCTCGCTGGTCCCCTGAGGTTCATGAGACATGGGGTGGAGGGACCACAAGGTCATCTGCAGAGTAAGCTGGAAAGGCTTTTTTTCTGTCTGCATGAGCAGCTAACTGGAGCATGCCAGAGAGTGTTTACGGCAGGATTTTGGCTTCACAATGGATTAAAAGATTTTAAAATCCATCTGCAGAATATCTTGAACTTTAGCATTGTTGTGTGCTCAAAATATTGTTAGTCCCTTAACGTTTGATGTGCTGGAAGCCTGGAGGGGAATCAAAGGGTTTTGAAATGGCAGGAGAAGGGGAGGGTCTTGGCTTAACAGAGTCCTCTCTGAATGGGTGACACGGGACCCCCTGCCCGGAGAGACACTGCTGCCAGCTCAGAACTCTGAGCTCTGTCCCACCCCTGCAAGCAGGTGTTGGAGAAAGCTCTACTGATACAGGGAATGGCATCACAGTGACGAATTGTCAAAGAAATTTATCTTCCCTTCATCACCAGTTCTGCTGTTTGTTTGTTTTTCTAAAGCAAATGACAAATGTGGCTTTTCTTTGAAGTGCAGCCAGTAGGACCTGGAAGGCACTGACCCTTCTGGCAGAACATTCCTGAGCTTTCCCACGGCTCTCAGGTGCAGCGAACGGGCAGAAACCTCTGAGCGTGTTGTTATGGCAGATTATTGCCCTGCCATTTTCATTTAAGTCTCATGGCTACAAAAAAGGGTTCAGAAGCACTTCGGAGCTGGTGACAGCTGTGGCAATTGCAGGCAGCTGTTGCTGTGGCCGGTGGCTGTTCCAGCCAGGTTTGTTGCCATTTTTGGTATTTTTTACAGGAAGAAATCTAGTTAACGGCAGAATCTGAGTCTTGCCAGTCAAAGAGAGGTTTTTTTCTCCCTGGGCTTTTCCTGTTTTATGAGGGTTCACTGCATCATGGCACAAGTTTTCAGCAAGACAGCAAGAAGGAAATCTGGGATGTGGGACCACCTGTAACCTCAGGTGGAACAGCAGCAATCAGTATTGCTTCGTACTGTACAACTAGGACAGAAAATGCAGACTAGGAATACCACAGTTAACTGTTTCGTTATAAAAAGTGAGATCAGAAAAGGCAACTATAATTGAAATTTGCTCTGTAGGAAAGGATTGGCGCTCCAAGGAGGAATCAACGGTCAACACAGGGGGTTTGCCAACCTTCTGCAAATTGCACTCCATTGACTCTGTTGCTGAACTTTATTTCTAAGTTATTCTGTAGAAACAATTCTCTTAACATTCACATGTTTGCTCTTCTCTTACAAGGAATACGTGTCCTTAAAATTACAGGCAGCATTATGGTAAATTTCCTTATTATGATGTGCACAGGGAAATATACTGATATAAACATTTATGTTAGAATGTAATTGTTGAAATTTCAGCAAGTCATTCCAGTTTAGTGCCCAACCTGTAACATGAAACACTTCTCTGGTCACAGTTCTTTCTTGCTTACGGGACCAATAAATGAATTTGCATTTGCAAGTTAGATAAACCCTTTGAATGTATTATTGATGCAAACAAATGAGGATTGGGGCTCTAGACAATGCCTAATGAAGCTGACTCGACAGAGGCTGTTCCTGCTGAAGGGTGCCGCAGCTCGGGGCGAGAAGGTTGGTGCCTGTTTCATCCCATAATGAAATCCCCATTATCCCACGGCTGATGCACCCTTTGTATGTTCCTTGGCTAAGCATAAAGCTGGGGGCACCGTGATAAGGAATTAATTACTGGGGGTCCACTGGCTGAATTAAAGAAAACTTACGCTCAGCGGATGGTTTGTGACTGTATCTCTGCTTTGATCTCCTTGTAGACCCAGGGTGTTGACTCTCCCAATTATTTTCTCTGATAAATATTGCTAATCAGAAGGTCTTTTAGGAGAGACTTGTCCCTTTTCATGAGATGGTTGCTCTTTTCAGCTGCAGGTCCGAACTGGTGCTAAAAAGCCTTAGTTAAGCCCTACTCTGTAAAGGTGAATTGTAAATGAGGTGCAGAGCATTGAGATAAATGCCAGCAGAAAGGCTGCAGCAGGACATGGTTGGAAGCACCTTTAACCTGCTGGGGAATTGAGCATTTCCCTTCCTGACAAGAGAAAACCTGGGAAGCAGAGGTTACTCTCCTCTTAGGGCGCTGAGGAAAGTGTTCTCAGCTTAGGGACTCACTTCAGGAAACAGATCAGATGCTTTGGCCTGTAGTGTGGGGTGGAGCTGCTGTAGGTGCTTCAGCACACCCCAGTGCAGCTCATCATCAGGCGTGGAATGAAAGGGACACCTGAATTAGCATTCTAGAGTTCCTCAATACCAGTCTTTGCCCTGTTACAGTGACTTTTCATTTACATTTTTTGCCAAAAGGCAACTGTGAAAAAGCCCTTGGACTAAACTCTCTCTGTAGGGGGTAAAGCAACCTCCAGTAGATTTTAATGGGTTCTTGTCAAATTACTGAAAAAATAAATCCAAGTGCTCTTGGAGACTGAATGTTTCTTGTTAAACTCTCCAAAAAAGAATAGGATTGATTTGGAAATGTCACTTGTGATTTAAAAGCTTGAAGGTGAGAACGTCAGGATGTAATTAGCAGCAGCTGATTTTTCTTCTATTTGCTCCTTGTGATCTGTGTGAAAATGTGATGCCCCCAAGTGACTGTTCCCACATGCAGCACTGACCCTGTCCTTGCTGATGGACTGAGACTGCAGCCAGGAGAGAAGGACTGTGCTGTGCCCATTTCCAATATTAGGAATTATGAGTGTGAAATAGCACGGTCATATCCACCCCAAAGCCATGGGGACAGCAGCCTGCAAAGGGAAGGAGCAGGGTGTCTTTGCTGGGGAAGCGTGAGGAGGAGAGGAATGCTCTGTGTGTGTTTCCCTGTCCGATGAAAATGAGTAAACGTGTGATGGTCCCGTTGCTCAGCAGCTCCCTGGAACAGGAGGTGGATGGGGCTTTGCACGCTGCTGTGTCTCTGCATCCTCCCTCTCACTTCTGCCTCCTCAGCTACGCTTTGAACATTGACCTTCTGCCTTCCTGGTTTTTTTCTTACCAGGGAGAGTGCACACGTTTTTGTTCCTTGTTATATTAGCATTTGCCAATGTAGTTGATGCTCTCTGAAATTAGATGTACTACAATAAAAAGTCCCGAGTTATTGCCCTGGTTTGAAGAGACTTTTTAAAGAGGTCTTCTGCCATTGGAAGGCAATCTTGCAGCAATTAATTGTAAAATTACATTTCAGGTGAACAGCATTCATCGTTTTAGAGATTAATTCTTCTGGAAATGTGATCTTTCATCATGCTAGGTATTACTTTTGATATAAACTCCTTTATTTCTCAAAAGTAGAATGTGAGCCTATAAATAGAAATCATATTGTGAACTCAGATTTAAACTGAAATCACTGATATAAAGTATTCAAGATACAGTCTTTGAAAAGGTTTGATTGTGATAATCCCACAGTGTTAGAATTATATTGTGCAGCCAGAGGTATGAAAAGACCCAGTCTCTTTTTTTGCAGCTGCAGTAAGTGTAGCCATTGATCAGAACTCACCCAGTCCATTCTGCATCTGCTGTGCCCTGATGATGTGCATTTCTTACACTCCTATTATCTTTGTTCAATTTGAATAAGATTCAATTTCCTGATGTCTAAGGCTCTTTGTACCTTGCAAATTGTTATCCTTACTTGTAAAAGAGGACACATTCATTCTGTCCTTCAGCAACTGCAGACAAAAGGACGAGCTAAGGGTGTTACCGTGTTGTGGGAAGAAGACAGATGAGGTTTGCTGGGTGCTTGGCAGGTCACCTGCACGCCCGGCTGTAGCTGCTCCTGGGACACTTCCAGTGTAGTGTCTGGATTGACTGGGAAGGGCAGGGAAAGAAAATGTGTCATGGCTGGTATGTGGAGAATGCTGAAGGACTCCGCTGAGGTCATGGGGGACAGAAGGGGATGTCTGCGTGTGGTGCACTCCACAGCTTGCGTTCTGTGATGGGCCAAGAAAAATCTACACTGACTTTTCCCTGTGTCGAGGGTAAGAGGTCTCAGGCTTCCTGTAGTTCATCTCAATGATTTCACCTAAATGTTCGTTTCTGTTGTGATACTGTAAATGTATGTGAATCCCACACTGTTCACAGGAGCTGGGGTCGAGGAAGTGTTGGATGCTGCGCCTGGAGCAGAAGGGAGAAACTTCTCGATTTTGCTGCTGCTGCCAGAGCCTGATCCCTACCTGTGGCTCTTTACTTAGTGAATTTGTGCTGGCTGGCAGACAGAGTCAGGTACAGCAAGGCCAAGGAAAAGGGGTGATGAAGGAGGTAGCCCAGGGGCTGATGCTGCAGCACAGCAGCCAGGGCATTGTGGGCATGTGGAGCTGGGGAAGGCAGCGTGGTGCAGCCTCCTGCTTGCTGGAGCTGTGCGCCCTTGGCACCAGCCCTTCATGCCAAACTGGAGAGATTCTTAGAAACCACTTCCCAGTTTGACTTTTTTTTTAAAGGAAAATCCCATCTTGAAGCAAATAAGAGCAACTGTGAGCTGCGGGGGGAGAATGCTGATATTTCTCTGATGGGAGCAGTGCAGCACAGGGGTTGCACAAGGCTCACCGCACCTGCAGGGAGAAGACAGCAGTATTAATGCCTTCTGTGTCTGCCAAGTCAGTGGCTGGAAAAATCCTTCCATAAGTCCTTGCTTGTTGGCAGGGCAAGGAGGGTTTTTGGAACAGGAGGGTGCTGTGCTTGGCAGTGAGCCTGACCCGTGAACCCACAGGGGCTGTCTTCCTTGGGCACAAGTGCTGTGCCTTACCTGTGTTTGGCCACTGCAGCTCTGAGGACAACACTGAGGACAGTGTAATCCCACACGACCACCGGCCTGAGCAGCCAGGCTGTGCTGTGTCACAGCAGCCCTTGTGCACAGCTCTGCATCCCCTTTTCCCTGCGGTGCCACACAGAAGAGTCACGGATGCATCTGCACTGTAACCGGCTTTTTGCGTGGCAGAGCTACAGATTACACGGCAGAGCCTCTGGCCTGGATATGCTTAGCCCTTGTACTGCACATCCCTTGCATCCCTCCATCCCAGTGGCACATCACCCTGCCACCTCCTTCCAGAGCCTGGCAGCTTCCCTGCGAAGGCTCTGAGAGTGTCCTTGTGGAGTCCTTCATCTGTCAGTGTTTTTCTGGTGCTGCTCTGGTGACATAATGAGCCTTTATCAAGGAGTAAATGAGTTCAGAGGAGCAGTGAGGTGACACAGCGCTTTTCAGGTGATTAGCAGTGAGTGATGCTGCCTGGGGCAGAGCAGGAGGTGCCCACAGGTGTCGCACAGGGCTGGCATTTTCAGAATCCTAACGCCCTGGACTGTCTTTCACTGCCATGGCTGGGAAGCAAGCAGTCAGTGCAGGAGGAGGGTGGGAAGCTGGGAATTACTGCAGCCTTTCCTTGCTAAATACAGGTTGAAGTGATTAACAGGGAGAAGCATCTTCAGTTCGCCTGGATAAAGCCAGACTTCTCTGTTTCTCAGCTGCTGACATCTGGTTTCCTTCTCGTGTTCTTGCAGCCACTGTGATCTCAGGAGAGGCTGCGGAGATGATGTTGGGAAGAGGGACCAGGTCTGCCTCTGCCATAGCTACAGAGGATGTAAACTCTTGGTGTTCACCTGCTTAGTTTCTGCTGCCTTAGCCATTTTTAAGAAAGAAATCTGCATTAGGCAGCCATTGCTCAGCGGATTTTATGGTATTTTGCCCTTATTTGAGTGTGTGGAGATGTTAAATTCAGCACTTTTTCTGTGTAGTTGGGCAACATAACTCAGTTTGTGTACCAGCAGAGTGAAAAAGGGACCTCAGGTTGAGAAGACTTGTTTTTTGATTGCTACCACAGAACTCCTGCCACATTGTCATCATCCCCTTGACAGGTTTGCTCAGCTGCTCTGGTGGTTTGTGCTGCAGTGAACCTCAGACTTGGTCTTTTCCTGCTCCGTTCTGGTACCTGACCTGCACTCAACTGAAGAACAGCTTTGGGCGTGCCATGTGGTTGTTCCTCTGGTCTGTTCTCTGCTTGTTCGTTGCCTCTGAAGTCTTTACTTTTTTCCTGCTCCTGATGACACGTGATGAAGCTGCAGTAGCTGAGAGATTCTTGGTGTGAATCACCTCTGGATTTGCTTGCACATTGTCTCTGAATGACTCTGACAGGGTTGCATCCACCATGTTATGCCAGTACAATATTTAGCAAGCAAAAGATTTCTTACATATCCACCTCTGTATTCCCAGGTGTGTTTTGCCCAGGGAGAAGGGCACAAATGTACAAATGAATGCATGCAGCTTACCTGGGAGTGAATCTCGGTGCTGACGGCTCCCAGCTGGGAAGACATTGGTGCTGTTCCCTGGGCTGTACAGAGGTGTCCAAATGTTGAGCGTTGGCAAAGATGCTCTGCCCTAACTGCAGCTCAGAGCTCAAGCTTGCAGCTAAAGCCCTGTGTGGTGTTGCTCAAAGCTGAAATCCATTTCTTCTGGTTCGTGTAAGACCCTGTGGGACAGACCTGCCTCCTGTGTGGGATTCCCCGCGATGGGGGGCACCGGTGTGATGAAGCAGGAGGGTCAGAGTGGTGTGAGCGCCGTGTCTCACAGCAGCAGCCTCTGTCCGTGGGCAGGGTGACTGTGGTGGTGCTTTGGGAAGGTTCTTCCCAAGGCATTCCCCTGCCCCGCCGAAGGCTCCCTGCTGCAGCGTCCCCTCCCTCACAAGGCCTTGGTGTTTGGACAGGGAGCATGAAGCTGCCCTGATTAAAATTTAATGAGGCTTGGTATTATTGAGGGCCCTTTAGTGTCACTTCTGCACTCATCAGCAAATAAATACCTCAGCCGGCGGTGCAGGGGTGAGCACCGTCCCTGCCGGCGCCCAGGGAGCCACGGGGCTGCTTCTGCTGGAGAGGATGGGTGAGGAGACAGCAGCTCCAGGGCAAGGTGGGCAGCTGGGCACCTGTTCATTTTCTCTCCTGGCAGCTGCTGGAGCAGGGGTTCCCTTTTATTTGTTATTTGCACTCTTTAGCCATTGGAATTAAATTTGTGCCCATTAAAACTAAATTAGTGCTGCCTGGAATTCTAAATAGGCTCTGGCAAAGCAGCCCATTAACTCTGTCAGAGCAGGTTCTGCAGATTCCTCCTCCACAGGCGCACAATGTGTCTGGGAACCACTGCAAAATGTGGATTGTTTGCATGTTCCCAAGGACAATTGGAGTGCCAACATTAGAGTCAGGGTATTATGATTTAGAAAGTCGTCAGCATGGCTCAGAGCTGGGCTTAACTTCCTTTACTTCAACAAAAGATGTAGTGCAAACATCTCACCAAATTGTTTTGCAATTCCTTGAGTTTTATATTAATGCCATGACCTCCAGGCCCCCGTGCCCCTGGTCCGTCGCGTGAGCCTCTGGCTCTGCTCTGGGAAGCCCGTTGCCACCTCTTGAGGTTGCCCTGCTCCATCCCTGGCAGGTTCACTGGTACCTTTGATCCCAGGCTCTTCTTCCTCATCCCGCTGACAGTCCTGCTGTCCGGAGCCCCCTTGGTGTGCCCGGGATGTTGGCTGCTCTGACCTTGGGGGTGGAGCCCTCCTGGCTGGGACCCCAGCAGTAGCCCTGGCCCCTTGCCCCTCAAGGGATGCTTTGTGCATCAGACTTCCTCTGAGTCCTCGTCCCTGTCCCAGCCACAGAGTCAATTCCAGCCCTTTTCTGGCCCTCCTGGAAGACGTTCAGGACCAAGGTAGGCTGACAGCAAGGCTTGCTCAGCAGGTCTGGGAGTAAATGGACACTGTGTGTCGGACTTGCTATTAAAATAATCTCTGTTGTTTGATAAAGAAAAGAGAAAATACACCTGAGTGAAATGGTGCATTCTGTTAGACAGAGGGGAATTTAATTTAAAGCATATTCTTTGCAGAAAAAAAAACCCCCATGTTCAATCAGCCAGGGATCCTATGGCAGAGTTATGAGACCAGGCTTGGCTGCTAGCTCCTGGTTCCAGGCAGGATCCTCAAATTCTGTTTGATTACATATTGAATATCTTAAAATGATTATGAAATAAGTGAATCACACTGGTGTTCCTCCAGTGCACTTCCCAGCAGTCCGTGCTCCAGACGTTTCCTCAGCATGCCTCTGTCAGGCCCTTGGCTGCGTGTGTGGGTCTGTGCCGGGTAAAACAGCCAAGAAACTTCCTTGTTTGAGCCCAGACAGAGGGGTTGGCACTGCACAGACACAGACATCCCTTGAAGTCTTTTTTCTTCGAGAGTCACGTCTGTTTCTGAAGTGTCCACAGGGCCTTTGTGACCTTCCAGGCCCAGGGAGACACCCAAATGGGGCACAGTGGTTCCAGTGCAGGATGCCACGGTGCCCATCCTTCACTGCTGCCACAGCCTCTCTGTCCCAGTGCCACCCCAAGGTGGGACAACCCATCATCGCCCCAGGTGACCAGTCTCCATCTTGTGGTCCTTCCTTATGCAATAATAAACCCCACACTACAAGCACGCCTCTGTGGTCGATAAATTCAGCTCCCCTGCTTCTGCGGAGCCAAAGCCTGGCCTGCCCAGTGCCTCGTGCCAGGAGCTGCTTGGCACTGGATGGTGCGAGGCTGGGAACCAGCACCGTGTCTCAGAGCAGCCCAAAGCAAAATTCCTTCTAGAATGTGATATAAAGTGGCTAACCTGACTCCTGTGTAATTGCTTTGAATCCAATTAATGCTGCCTGAGTAGATGTTAGGAATTATAAAGAGGAATCTAAGTCTGAGCTTGTCACCTAAACTACGATAATATTCCTTCAAAGGAGGCACATTTGCAAACATTCTTAATTACCTGGGGAACAGCTCAGGGTTTCAACTGAATTAAGAGGGGAATGTGTTTTTGTGATTTTGGGTTTGATTGAGAGCAAGAGATTACCATATTCTTGAACAATGGAACATTTCTTTGTTACAGACCTGGCAGAAAAACACAAGGACTTAGTCTGCACCAGGTCTCCCGCCCCCAAAACCAATTTACTGGGAAGGACGTTGTGCCAGGAACTACCTGGGGCCAAAAGAGCATTTAAAAGTGTTCAGCATGGGCTTCTCTAATCGGAAAAATCCAGGCACGCAGAGCTAAAATTTGGGTTGATTGTGTTTTTTTCCACAAAGGGTCATTTGGCTTTGAGTTGCTTGGAGCTCCTTCAGGTTGTGTTATTCTCGGGATGGGCTGTGTTTGCCTTCCTGTGGTCCTGCAAAAAAAGGAAGAAAATACAGGTGCTGACAGAGGAGAGGAACATGTTCTGGGGTGACAGATTTTGTGCATGATCACTGGGAATCTTTTACGGAAATTATCTACCCACACAAATGCGCAAATTTGCATGTCATGTAGGCAAAACACAGCAGACTTAGCCGTGCAAAAGTGCATAAGAGCTTGGCAGCAGCCGCCTGTGACTTCCCAAGGCGCTGCTTGCCAAGCCCCCTAAGCCTGGCATTGCAGAGCAGGGCTGAGTTTTAGGGACAGGTTGGGTGGTCTGTGGCAGAATGTGCCCTCGGGTACTTTGCCTGCTGGCTCTCTTGGCTGATCGGAGGAGTGAAGATCTGGGACTTGGTTTGCTGCAGGTGGGAACCACCAAAAGTCCAGAGAGGAGGTGGGTGTGTAACCCTTGGGAGCCAACAGGCACTGCCACTGCAAGAGCCGCTCTGGTGGCACTGACGAACATCCCTTCACCCAACAAGCAGTGTCTTTCCACTCTGTTAAAAGTGTGGGAGATTAGAACATATAGATACGGAACTGGATGATCTGTTCTCCTTCTGGTCAAAAGGAATGGGAAAAGGGAAGAAGAGGAAGCTGAGAACATCAGTAGAGTCTGGCATAATAAATTAGCAGATTACAGGCTATCAGTTCGTCTGTCTGGGCCCTGTGTGAGGAGCACAAACACATTCGCTCATTAAACCCAAACTGTGTTCACAATTATTTTTCAAAGTTTTCAGGAAAGTAACAGTAATTAATAATAATCTTTAAAGTTTGTGCAAGTGCTGCTCATCCTGAGGTTTCTCTTGGAATAGGTGTGCATTTCCGTGCCCTGGCTCTCCTCTGTCTGGATGTTCCTCATATGTGGAATGCCTTACTGAAACCCACTTGGGCAGAGCGCAGCATTTGCTTCCCTCTCAGAGGAGCAGGGCTGGCTTGTGCCAGCAACAATGCATTCCCAGAGAGCAGAGACAATGAAGCAGGAGGTTATTTATGGCTCTGTCTGCCTCAGGAGAATGTGCTTGAAATGAAGATGTTGCTGATGAATGGGAAAAAGAGAGAGGCTCAGAAAGCCCCGGGCCAAGGGCGCAGGCAGCATGGAGGTGTTCTGTGAAGAACTCTTCAGTCAGTGACTAAATGGTGTCCGGCACCTCCTTCAAGCGTCTCAGGGCTGGGGAGGGCAGGACATCATGAAACAAGATTGAGGGGGTCCCTGCCATGAATTTCTTTGCTAAGGCATCCAGCAACACCTGCAAAGAGTTACAGGACACCATTTTGTTGTATTCAGTCTAAATATATATGAACTTACTACTCGGCATTATTTAAGTAAAGTTAGGGCTGTTCCCTGAGTTTGCTGACAGCCTTGCCATGCACCCTGTGGGAAAGCTGGGCTCACCTTTATTGCCTCCACCCATCAAATAACTGTAATAATAACTGTAAACACCAGCTATTCCATAGTGGCAATTAACCACCTGTATTCTGTGTGATGTTGTGTCTTATTAGTGCATGAGTATTACATGTGCTGCTTGTCCTAGGGCAGCTCTGATAAGCTGATAAATGGTGACATGTTTGTGTTTGCTTTCCGTTCCCATGAGGATGCTCTAATCCTGCTGTGCTTTGGTCACAGCATTTGGGATCTTGCCCTGCCCCAAGGGCACGGCTCTGAGTCACCAGTGGAGCGCTCACTGGCCTGTGCAGCGTGCAGAGCTGGCAGTGCAAGGCACTCCCTCCCTTCTCCAAGAAACAGAACCAGAGAGCACAGACTGCTTTCCCTGTACATGGAGTCAGTTATCTGGTTTAATTCCAGCTGAGAAACCGGGGCAAGGAATATACATCAACACTGTATGCTTTCTAAATCACCACAACCAAGCTTAAATTCTTTTTTTCTTCACTGTGAACCTGTCCTGAAGTAGGTTAGTGGATCAGAGCAGATCTTCTCTATATTATTTATAGGTTTCCTTTTGGTTCTTGCTGCTTGGCTGGATGCTGCTAGAGAACTCCATGTTCCAGCAGTCTTTCTCTTCGCTGCAGCTTTAAAACTTTCTATTTTTGTCTGTAGGAATCCCATCTCCCTAGCTCCCTTCTCTGCTAAATTCAGCACACTGGCAGTGCTGAAAGTCTTTCATCGCATGCTGTGCCAAGATCTGACTACGGCGAAAAATGCTGCACTCTTTTGCTTCTGTGTGAGCGCAGGGAGCACAGACAGGACCCAGCACTGGTGCAGGTGTTTCTTGCTGTGCTCCTGGGGCCATTGTCTTTCCAGGGATGTCTTCAGGTAAGGGTGCTGACCTGTACCAGGAGGATGCTTTGGCTGGGATATGGATGCACGAGTGCAATTGCCCCTCTGAGCCAGATAGCCTTATGTTCAGAAGCATTTGCAGGAAAAGCAATAGTTGTCTTTGGTTATGAGATCTGAATTTGGCAGCTCCTGCCCTCCCACAACCTGAGGGAGGAGCCCTCAGCATTTTTGCAAACTCTCGTAATTCAACCTCCCATCAAAGTGAAGAGACTCTACATGTCAGCTGAATGTGATAGGCAGGGTAAGGCCACATAATTTATGGACCTGCATTTCTTTTTGATGAAATTTTGAGTCTTACAAGCTCTGGGAAGGGTGTGATTGTTTTTTTTTAATTGCATCTCTGAACTCCAATTCCGTCAGATTCTGAGGGCTCAGTTTGTGCTTGTTAAAAAAACCCACCAAAGCGCAGCCCTGGATTACTCTGGCTTGTGAACGCTGCTGGTCCCGCTCCATGCAGAGTAAAGCAGCTCCTTGCAGATCTGCACCGGTTGCTCCCAAGGATTAGTTCCTTTGTGTCCAGAGGGACCACGGGCATTCCCAGCGTGCCAGGGATTATGCCACATCACCGGGTGCTAGTCCTGCTTAGCTGTAGGATGTCTGGGTGGCTGGGGGCCAGTTTGTTCCCAGGTGCTTCCTGCTGTATCCAGTATTACAGGATCCAACTGTGTGCTTTGAAATGATTTGGCTGGGATTGCCCATGTGTTCAGTATCTCTCTGTCCCGGATCCCTTTTCCGTGCGTTGCATGATCCACCCGGACCTTGGTTCAGCCCTGGGCAGTGACAGTTGCCTGGAGCAGCTGCAAGCACCTTCCTCCCAGCTGCCTGATGGGCCAGGGCTGGTGTACCGGCTCATTGCAGGTTCATTCCCAGCTGCATTGTAACCTCTGAAAGGTTTGAAATTTGGGATTTGGTCTTATGTTCTCCTGCACGTTGTGTGGAAGGTGTGGGTACAGCCGTTGCTTTGAGTAAACAGCAGCACAGCAGCATATCGCCCCAAGAAATTCTGGTCTCACTGCAAAGAGGGGTGCCTGGTGGTCAGAGTGTTGGAGGCAACAAGGGCTCCCTTTTTGAGCAGATTATTCTAAGTGAATTATTGCAGGCCTTGCTGACTGAGGCCAGAGAGGCTGATATTGCCAGCTGCACTAATTTGTAAGGATTTGGGAGACATACTGATCTTTTCTGGAGATAAACCAGTAGAAATAGGGAAAATGTTATAAAACTGTGAGCCCAAGTTCCTGTTCCCTTATCTCTGTGTGAGTGTTGTCAAGAGTTTAAAATATGTGTGTGATAAAGCACTTCATGGAGCAGTCGCGGTAATGGCATGTCCTGAAAAGCATCTCCCCGTTCATCAGAGCTGGGGAGCAAGCCCAGGAGAGCTGTGCCAGCAGGACAGGAAACCATGTCTGTCAGTCAGACTGGTGGTGGAGTACTGGGTGCTTTGGATAATGAGCCAGCAAGAATCAAGACCTTTTACAGTGTATATTTTTAATGGAGCTAGGAAACGGGCAGAAAATTGGAAAGCTGTTTCTGAGTCCTACAGGCATTTGGGAGGTGGTTAGGATATCATTAGAGGGAATCGTGGGCTGAGAGTTTCTCGTAATATGCAACTGAAATCAAGAGCAACAAAGAACTTTATAAAAAATAAAGAGCAGAGGGATTGTGTAAAACAAAGTGCATCCTAATCCTGTTGCACAGCTTTGTCCGATGTGCTACTGTCAATGCTGGGTGGTGCCATTCAACAGCAGTTGGATGGGGAGAGAGGACTCCTGGAGAGGTTGTGTTTAAAGGGAATTGGAAAGGTCAATATTAATGGACTAGGAAAAAGAAAAATGAAGGTGTTATACAAATACTGTGTCAGATGAGGAAGTGTTCCCAAAATTGTAGAGAAGACAGTTCTGTCCTTTTTACCTTGTAATACTGAATAAGAGGACAATGAATTTTATTAAAGAGCTACAAAAGTTAAATCTGATTTAAGGAAAGGAAATAGAGTGACACTGCTGCAGGATGTCATTCCCTTCTTGACTGTGGTAAACTCAAAAATGGAATGAAACTGTGTGGATTTGAGAGAATCCAGGAAAATAACAAGCAACCTTGTTAGGGGAACTGCCAGAAAGGACATCAAAACTTGGACCTTTTTGGGATTGGCTGCATCTCTGGGGCCACTCGTGGCTTTTTGTCAGTGTCCCCCGTGTGACCTCCCTCCCTTCCATGCCACAGAGCTCTCTTGGCTATGTGGATTAATTTCCAACCTGCTGCCATCCATCATTTCTACTTTGCTTGAAATTCACCTGTCAGGGCACGTGGCAGCTGTGGAGGAGCATCCCTGGTGGGACAGTGTGGATGTGCAGTGAAGGGCAGGCGCCGTGCTCCCGAATGCAGCCTGCCAGTCCTTCCCAATTAGGGGTGATGGTTTTCCATGCAAAGGCAGGGCATCCGCAGGAGCGCCTGGCTGAGCTCCCTGCGTAGTGCTGCGGTGAGCTGTACGAAGATAATTGAAGGTGGCGGTGCTGAAGATTCATCAGCGGTGCTGGAAGCCTTCCAGTGGTGCTGAGCTGACAGCAGTGCTGTCACGAGCCCACGTGGGGTGGGAGGTGGGACCCCCCCACTTGTCCCGTCCCTGGTGTCTGGGTGACGGGGATCTGCTCTGTGCTGAGGGTGTCCTGCGATGTCCTCCCTCGGCTCTGCAGGTTCATCCTGCTAACAAATGGCATCCCTCATCATCAAAACATTTTCCACAGGCCCTCTGGTGATTTCATGAGCGGTATCAGAAGTCATTAATTCTGAAATGTGGGCTCCAGGGGACACTTTCAGCAAGTTCAGCTGGCAAATAAACCTTTAAACCTTTACTTGTTAAAGCTTCTCCTGTCGGGCAGGTGGTGGGCTGTCATTCACCAGCCCATAGCCCTCCTCAACAAGCAGCTGCAGAATCCCTCCTCTGCATGTCCCTGCGAAGCCAGAAGTGCAGAAGATTCCCTAAGCCTCAGCAAAGCTCGTTTTCCCCGAGAGAAGTATTTCTTCAAAGGACTATGGCAAGGTGGCTGTCATTTATACTCTTTTAAACAAAAATCACAACACCTGATGTGTTACATGAGCAGCGTTTGGGCTTTTTAAATTTTTTTTCAACTGTGCATTTTCTGATGTCTTTCTAATGTAATTTGGGCTTATTTGCAACTTCCAAGGTGTCAAAAGGATTCAAACCGCCTGGCTGAGGCTGCTTGTTACACTGAGCAGCAGTTGGAGGAGAAGTGCTTTCCCATCTGATGACTTTTGGTTATCAAGCAGGGAGGTAATACCTAATACTCAGTAAAAAGCCTAAATCTGTCTTGTGAAAAGGAATGAGTTCTTTCTGAAATGCTTCAGTGCCGAGACACATCTAAATCAAGTTATTGGGCGAGGGGTGGCTCTCTGCCACGGGGTGAGCAGCTTCCCGTGAACACTAACTGCGTGTGATGCCTGAGCCGAATACCCTTCAGAGCTGCTTAACAGCTTCTCTTTTCCATTTTGGTGATATCTTTCTAAATTATACATTAAACTTATCAGGCTGAGTAATGCATCACAGCTTCCCTGTGTCAGACTTAATGTTCCTTACTCAGCTGCAGCTTTGTGTTTGCCTTTCCCTTCTGTTTATTGTCAGGCAAAGCCCGGCTCCTCCTTGCCGGGAGCTGCCTGTGGCAGAGATGCTCTGGAGGAGCCAGGGTCCAGCTGCTGCTCGGGGTGCCCCATCCCAAGGCAAGGGTGGCTCACGAGAGCAGGACCTGCTGCACTGTCGATCCTGTGTGAAAGGGCCCTGAAAAGTGCTGTGTCAGTTGAACCCATGCTGCTGTCCTGTGGGACGTGGGTTTGCAATAGGTGGAGTTTGTGCTTGTGGATAAATAAGCCAAAACACCCAAAGCATCTGAGCAGCCACCTCATGAGGCAGCACACGGGGAGAGCGGCTACAGCAATGTGTCAGCACTGTTGATCGTGGGTGAGAAAGAACCGACACCATTGCTGTTGTGATTTTGGATGCTACAGGAAACCCAAGTAATCTGCTGCTTTTCCTTGCCAGTATATCTGAAGACAGACAGTGTTTGGTTAAGTGCAGCTTTAAAATGGAAACCCAAGCAATTTTCCTGCAGTGCCTTCTCAGATCGTTGCACAGCAAGATGCAAGTAAGGACAGAGGCATCTCTCTCAGTTTTAAGTGTTCTACATTAAAGCCGGTATCTTCTGTGAAATTACCAGGCTTTGTTGCTGGAATTCTGTGCCTCTTTGCCCCTTGTAGAAATTGTCTCTATAGGTGCTGAGGATGAGCCTGTTCTAGAGCTGCTACAGCTTCTTCTGAAATATTGGTGTTGCACAAGTTTGACAGAGGAGGAATTCTTAATTTTAGGATTCTATTTCTCTTGCAATCTCTGTGTTTTGAGGTCTTTTATATTCCTTCTATTGGCTGTTAAATACCTCCCTGCCAGGAGACAGACTGAGTTCCTTCCTTGCTTGCTGCCTCCCCTCTGAGCATCCTCTGCATCACCCCCTTTTCGAACCCCAAGTTCTTTGGCCACATCAGGCCCTTCAGTTGCAGACGCTCTGCAGGACTGGTGCTGTTTAAGTAGTCCTTTTATATTGTTACATTTTATTTTATTTAGATGTGTGTATAAATAATTGGATACCTTCAGTAGGCTGCAACTATACTCCTGAGTCATGTATGCACCAGCTTTTTTTTTCCCTTAGAAGTCGGGGAGGCAGCTGTGGGAATTGGCGCCACTCTTTTAATAAATGCAGTTACTCCAGTGCCTGTAGCACCTGAGCGGGTTTTTCTGAATAGCTCAGCTTTTTCTGTTTGTAACACACTTTCACCTTATTATGTTTACTTTCTATAGCAAAACACTGTATGTTTTCAGCAAAATTAATCAGTATAATTATGTGTGATTTCCAATGTCAGGTTCAGCCAAAACACTGATTCAGGGCAGTGATTAGCCCTCTCAGCAGCAGTAGGAATGGAGAGCTAATCTGTGCTGAAAACTCTGGTTTTGAAAGAACCCCCCCAACAGGTTTGAATAAAAATGTAGTTTTATCTGATAGCACTGCTCTGTGTCTGTTTTAGATTGCAGCTTTGCTGCTGTTTGCAGAGGCTGCTGCTGTTCGGACAGGGGCTGAGTCAGGACCTCTGCCCCTTTGCATTTGCCTGAGGTTATACCAAATGAACTCCTGCAATTATTTAAATCTGCATAGTCTTCATCTTCTCTGGTCCCAGAAAAAAAAAAAAAAGTTATTGAATATTCCGTGATTCTGTGGTTTTGTAATATTGTTTCTGGACAGTGCAGCAAGAGCTGCATGTCATGAAATGCCATTCCTCCCCTGTGAGCTGCCTGCGTGTGGCTTGTAGCGTGTCCCTCCACACAGAAGAGTAAGTCTTTGACTCCTTTCAAGGTTCATTGTAAACATGGAAGAGTCATGCAAGTGTCGATTTCTTCTTTTTTTCTCCATTTCAGCCATGCAGCCTTTCAGAAGGCATTTTATAGACAGTGAGCTCCAAGTGCTTCATTTGCTCTTTCAGTCCTTTAGGAAGTACAGTGACATGGGACCGAAGCTCCCACATGGTAAAAAAGTTCAGATCAATTAAAACAATTTACTTTGTTGGTAATGATTCCAGACCATTGCAATTTATTAGTAAATAATTGACTTCAAAAGCGTGTTCATTCAGTGAGTGTAGAGAGGAAATGTTAACAGGTTCTTGGGTAAATTAGGTCTCTTTGGTCACAGACTCGCCCTGCAACCCTTGCAGGACCACTTGTCGCACAGCCTGAGGGATTCCAGCTTTTGGAGAAAACCACAGTTTCTGATAGCTTTTCGGCATTCCGAGGAATGCAGATGGGCTGGGGGCTGGACACAGGGTGGACAGTCAGTGCTGACAAGGCGAGGTGCACCTCTTTATGGGTGTCACAGAGCCCCTGGGTTCACCCTGATGCTCAGCAGAGGTGAGATGGTAAACAGCAATTACTAAGCAGTTTGAATATGAGCCACAAATGTATTTTGCAGAACTATTTAAATCCTCTTTCAAAATGGACCTTTTTTTAGCGGAACTTAACAGCACTAAAAAACAGGAGTCAGTGCTGTTTTTGTCAGGGTCTCACTTATCCTGTGGACAAGTCTGCTGCAGTTTCAGTTTGCCTGCTTGGAAAATCGGCTGTCACATGCCAGGGACAGCCAGATCTGTCAAGCTCCACACAGTTTTCCTTTATTAGTTCTATTGCATTTATTGCCTTTTGTATGCTCTGAGGGATGATGGTTGTTTAGTGACAAGAACCTGGAAAATCATTCAAGTTGACAATGCTTTTTAGATTTCCTTTTTTCCTTGTGTCTCTATCTGTTAAAAGGAAAGATGAGAACATGGTGAACATGCTGGGAATGTGCCTCCAAGCTCTGGGCTCTGCTGCTGTTGCCATCCCCACATCACCAAACTGTAGTGACATGAATTTTACCTGTCCTGCTGTAGCTTCTGGTGTGGCAAGGTGTGCTTTGGCTTTCAGCAAACAGTGACAATCTATCTTTAATGTCCTTAGATGCTCCAGTCATTTTCAAACAGTGTACACAAGTCAGGACAGAAGATTTTAGTGACGTTTTCCAAGTTCTTGCAATACTCAGTTCAAACGTTTCTGACATAACACCAAAACATCAGGAAACCTGGAAAAGACAGCATTCCAGCTAGCAGCGATGGAGGACCTCCTGTGGCTGTGCCCAGGTGTTTGTTATTGAACGTTGGCCGCCCAAAGAGAGGGATGCCACATTGCTCAGGGAGCGCTCTCCTAGCACAGAGTCAAAAGGAGACTCTGCAGGGAATCCCTGTGTTCACCCAGGCTGGTTTCATTGCCTGTCATCTCATTAGACGTTCCTTTGCAGGTTTCTTTAGTGCTTGCTACGTGTGTGGCAGGCAGACAGCACACATCATGTGAGGTATCTCCCCCCCACACGTTGGCCCAGCAGGACATGATCTCCCTTGTGCTTTTGCATCACAGCAGCCTCATTGCCCTGGGACGGACAGCGCTGTTCCTCTCAAAAACAACCCTATCTGCAGCCACGTGTGGCACACTTAACCACAGACACTCAGATCAAGCCTTACACTGTCTGATAAAGTTCAGATCTGAGAAGTCCAAGATGAAGAATAAAACTGGCCTGTCCTTTTTTGAAGGACAGCAAGACAAGGGTCTTCATTTCTCTTCCATGTTATGTGCAGGCAGGAAAAAAGTGAAAAAGCAGTAAATTTGAAAATGCACAGAGCGCTCTGAGTCTGGATAATGCAGAGTATTGCTGTTTCTGGGATTTTGAGGACTCTTGTCATAAGCTGTTCGTTCCTCAGCATTACCTCTCTCTTAGATGCTTCTTCAGATGCATCGATGCCTAAGCTCAAAAACCCCTTCGATCTGTGCTTACTTTGCCGAGCATTTACCAACGTAACAGTACCCGTGTTAAACTTTAATATTGCCGTGTCTGGCACTGGATGTTCCAACTACTGCTGCTTTTTTGGGATGTCTCAGAAGCTACCAGTGTATATAGATGGGTCAAGTAGCTGATGGGTGAAATGAGTAATGACTTTCTGTGTGTAATAGGCTGCATATGTTATTGAAATTCAGAAGCTTTCCTGCCTTTTTGTATTTTGTAAAGTGTACAATGTCATGGGCATTGTGTGTTCTTTTCTCTTGCTACCCCACTGTACACCACAGGCAGCAGTACTCAATTTATAAAATATCTCAAATTTGTAGTCACTTTTGGCAAGTAAATTAAAAAAAAAAAAAAAAAAAAAGGAATTTCTGCATATAACAGCAACTGCATTGCTATTTGTTGTATTCTTCAAAAGGCATTGCCAAAACTTTACTGTGAAATAAAAAGATGAGGGAGATTGTCCAGGTGAGATGCAGCCATGGAGATGTTGCAAAGTTATCAAGTTATTGCAAAGAGTTATCGAAGAAATTGGTAACTCTCATGTGCCATGTACACTCACCTGATATATTTGCTTTCACTACTTAAAAATGTAATTGGATGGAGCACTGGCTCAGCCTGAGACTAAGAGCTAAACAAAGCTCACCTTTCTGCACTTAAATAACAGAGCTTTGGAGGTTACTGGGGCACTGTCATCTGCTGGGAAACTGCCGGGCTGCTCCTGTGCAGTGACTTTAGACTGCTGGATCAGGCTGAAGGGCACTTTGCTTAGCTGTCGCTGGGCTGGACACTCTTCTGCTCATCCCTGATAACGTAAGCCAGGTCGCTTGCTCTGCTGTAGCAGTTCGAGGCAGGACGGGCTCACTGTCCAGTTTACCATTCTCTTCTCTGGCTGTATGAGAGACCTAATTTGGAGCAAAAAGGACCCAGGAAGCGACGTGTGCTCCTCCCTTGAGTTCAGAGTTGTACCGGCACTGACCAGAGCCATTTGTCCACCCTGGGAGTGGTTCTGTGCAATGTCATAAGGGTTTTGCCATAGGAACAAAAATGTTGCCAGACTATCAAAGGCAACATTATGAAAGTGTTTTGAAGGTTATTGATGTTATTCCTCTGGGAATTGTATTATCAGTCACTGATATCAAAAGTAACAAATTTAAAGAAGTTATAAACGATAGAGCCCTTGGAGCAAGAGCAAAGAACAGAAATCTAAAGGACTCGTTGGCTTAGCCACATACCGCATAGCTGCACGGAACACTAAAAAGCATTTATCTCCTGTTCCTCCAGGCAGGCATCAGGCTCACCTGTGCTTCCTTTCCAGGCCCCTGGAGCCCTGTGTCTCTGCACTGTGTGCTGTGCAGGTGTAGGGAAAGGAGCCAGGGCTGGTGAGCACCGTGAGCTCAGCTCCAGCCCCTGGGATGCTGCAGGAGCTGCCGTCAGCTCCCAGCACTGCAGAGAGCTCCCTTTCTGGTGAGCTGGGAATCTGCAGCACCCTGTGAAGGGCTGAAGCTGGTGCTTTTCTCCAGGTGGGCCAACCCCTGGACGCAGCCTTAGTCCTACGTCCTCTCTTCCCGCATGCTGCTGTGCTGCTGCTGTGGGGAGTGTGCCATGGCGTTTGAGGGGCAGGCCACTTCCAAATCATTTTAAATTGTTTTCATCTGTACAAAAATAGCTGAGAGCTTGGTGAAGCTTTTAGGAGCAGCACTGAGGGGACAGCATGTCTCTGGAGGAGAAGCTTGTCATGAGCTCTCACTACATTCTCCTAGGCTTTTCTTGGAAATGTCAGCTTTTTATTACTTGGACCACCTACAACAATACCAATTAAAAAAGTAAGAAGTGAAGTATCTTCAGGTACACATTGAACTGTTCTTAATTCACAGAAATGCATTAATATTTAACAGTTAATAGTGTTATGGAGGCAAACTAGGCCATCGGCACGAGAGAAAAACTTGCACCATCTGCATTCCAACTGGGATTGGAAGCAGTGCATTCTGTTGATAGAAACTTTGAAGGCACTTGGTGAAATGTCAACAGACCTTTGAAATTAAAATTTCTTCCTATTTCAGACCAACTATTATTGTATCTCTGGCTTGGATGATCTGGGAAAGGACAGAAGTCACTTGGGGCATGATTTATAGTGCTGGCATTTCTGGCTGGTGATGAGGATGGAAGCGTTCTGAGCTGAGCTCTGTCTGAGCTCGTTTGAAATGCAGTGACAGAATTCCCATGTAAAGGTTGTGAGAAAAAACAGAAAGAGGGAGAAGAGATTCTGTACTTCAGAGTGAAAAAAACAGAGAGTCCTCACAAATGTCAGCTGAGGGATCTCTGTCTCACACTTGTTGGGGAAAAAAAGTCCAAATGCAGTAGGAAATCTTTTACAGAGCAGCAGCCTACAAAGAGAGCGGCACCATTATGGCATATTTGGTACCTTGGTATTTACATTTGTGTCTGTGATGTGGTGATTTGCCCATGTGTGCATGGTCAGTGTAATGTGATTTCAAACTGTTCATGATCTGTAGGGCAGAACTCTGCTCCGCATCTGCAGCTTTGGTGGCAGTGAGGGTCCTCACTGGTGCTTTGTGGGCAGTAGAGCATTTGCTTTGTTTTACCCTAGAAGGAGCTGTGTTTTGCTGTCACATCGAGTAATCTTGGTGTATAAATCAGGCTGTGTCAGTTAGCAAATTCAGTTGTTACAAAAATGAAAAGCACAATTCAAGTGTAGGACACTGAAATATCAGGTGGCTTTGATGTTCTCCTCTGCACCGCTGTCCTTGCAGAAGAAATTCCACCGTTCTGGAAATGGTTGCAATATGCAGGTTTAATGTAAGAAAACACAGAGGCACTGTTCTAATGTAAGTCTTCAAAGGTGGCGAGCTGGAGTAGCAGGATATGCCCAGTATAGCAAGAAATGGTGTCTGTCTGTAATAAGCCTCATTTGTCAGGAAGAGTATCTTGAAGAAGTTTTGCTTTACCCTCAGCGTTATTGTTTGAAAATCCTCAAGGCTTTTGCAGAATGAGTTGTAAAACTGCAGAGAGCAAGTGACAGGGAGGAGGAGGAGATACGTGGTGATTTCCATGTCAAATCTGTCTCCCTGCAGAGACAGTTAGTGCTGGATGCAGAAGCTGGGTTAAAGGGCAGATGTTTGCATTGTTGTGCACTTTCCTGAGTGGGGGTATGACCAAGCTGAAGTAGGACAGGTTGCTCTCTGTAAGTTTTCTGAGCATGCTTTTTGTCATGGTTGTGTTTTCGCTGGCGGGCAATGGCATAGCTTTAGAAGGTTATTAACTGAGTCAAACAGCTGCTCCAGCACCTCCTCTGACCAACTGCTTAACGGCTGTGAGAGTCTCAGGGCGGTCTTTCAAGAATCCAGACCTACAGTCTGTAAAGGACTGAGTGGAAAACAGTAAAAACTGTGGGTTTGAAAGAGGCTCCTCTGCCTTGCTCTGTGGGTGGAAGCCTGGAGCCCACTGTGGTCCTTGGGGAAAACCCTTTGGAGACCTGGGTGGGAGCCCAGTGCTGAAGGATGCCCTGCTGTGCTGGGCATTACTGTGAGCGCTCAGGTGCCAAAGACTTGGCTCTCCTCAGACCTTTCCAGGCGACTTCTTTCATCGTCTCTAGTGGGTTTGTTGCTCCAGAGCAATAAGCAGGACAGATTTCCCTGCTGCATCTCTGTCCCCAGGACCTCTGTGTCAGCACCACCAGCTCTTCTGCGTGTTCCTAGATAAACAAACACAGTCCCAGCTCATGGCAGAATTATCTTGTCCCTGTCAACTGCCTGTGTAAGTTAAAGCTTCCAGCTGGGAGAGGTGACACAGATGAAAAGAAATTTCCATTGTCCAGAAGAATAGTACCTTCATGAGAAAGAGAAGTGCCTTTTGTTTTATTTTATTGCATGTTTCAAGTTATGCAGCATCATCCTTCTGTTACACCTTTTACTAGCACAAGACGTATTGCTATGAAAGATAAAAAGCATCTCAGAAATCAATTTCTTTTGGAACTTCAGAGGCCAGGAATTACAGTGTTGTATTTCTCTGTATCTTTCAAAATATGTGTTATGTAAACATGATCCCCAGGAGTATTCAGAGGCAGCTCTTTCTGTATAAAACATCTCCAAATATATCACATTTGATGATGTTTTGGTGAGCGTTTAGTATTTGTTCTATTTAAGACTCTCTTACTTTGCTGCTCATGCTATTTAAGTGCTGCCCAGTGATGCCCATGCTGCTCTGTGTGCTGTGCCCTTACCAAGGTATTGAGGAAGAACTGGGAAGCATGTTATAAAGCATACAGATAAATTAAATCTTGATTCCCTTTAAAATAATTGCAGGAAATCTCATAATCTCAAAAGAATTTTCTTGCTTTCCCAGCTCTTCAATATTTGCAGTACATGGAGCTGTATCAGCCTCTAGCCAACCTCTTGTCTCAAAAAGTAGTGAATTTAAACAAACAAAAAGACTCAAAAGAACTTGGGCTAAAAAAGTGGGAAATGACTGTGTGTTGAAGTTGTGGCAGGATGACCTTTGGAGACGAGGTATCCTTGGTATCCACAGGGCATAAATCTTGAGACTCCAGGCACGGCTGGGGTGTGGCAGTGGTGGAGAGGAAGGCGATGGCCACTGCCCTGGAGAGGACCCGAATCTTCTGTACACAGGCAAGGACAGTGACAACTGGCAGCAGCTCCTGAGCCGGTGCATGTCAGGATGCTGATTTAACTGCATTTAAAACCATATGTGCACCAGTGTTTCTTTGCCCGCCTGAGCCCTGGTGTTCTTTCTTCCTGAGGAATCTTCTGAAGAGACGGAATTTCCACCAGGTGCTTTGTCAGCTGGAGCCATAGGACACAAAGCTAATTCCAAGTGCTGTACTGGCTAAAAGGGATTTCGCAGTAGAAGGAGTTCTACTCCACAGCACAACTTCTGCTTTTGTGTCCAGCTCTGGGGTCCCACTCTCTTCCCTGTGCTCCAGTGCTTCAGCTTGGGAGCCAGGGCTGTGCTGCATCTCTGGTAATTGTCTCATTCTCCCTAATTAAACATGCCCAGCTCTAAGGCAATGGGTTGTGCATTCAAAGTCAATGTGTTTGTTTTCGCGGTTAGTGTGGAAGATAAATATATTCTAATACATCAGCCACCAGGTTGTCTTCTATAGCATGACCTCAATTAAAAATTAGTTCAAGGATAAAGAAATTGCTGGGATTCAAACCAGTAATCTTGCTCGAAGGTAGCATTTGGTCTCTAGAAAGGAAAAAAATCCATTATTTCCATATCCGTTTTGTACCTTTGTGCCTTATTCTTCAGGTATCCCAGGCTCTGCTGTCAAACCTTTGAAAATCCAGAGGAAACCCTCCAGACAGACACTGCTATGAGCAGTAGAAGATTGTGTCTGGGAATGGTTTTCTTGATTTGATTTTTAGATAGCATATCAGTGATACACAGATACTCCCAGTACCTGTCCCTGGGTTACCAGTGGGTACTGAAGCCACATGTAACAGCACCCCCTCAAAACCACAGAAATCTCT
Organism: Pseudotriccus pelzelni; assembly: GCA_035584735.1. Taxonomy (NCBI): domain Eukaryota; kingdom Metazoa; phylum Chordata; class Aves; order Passeriformes; family Tyrannidae; genus Pseudotriccus; species Pseudotriccus pelzelni. Next base: position 3,513,424 of record JAWMRA010000052.1, on the reverse strand, counting down.
TAGTATTATAGTTTTTTGTGTAATAATCTTTTGGATATTGATCTAGTCAGTGCACAGCAGTGGACGTGAATTATCTTCCCAGAAAGCTGAGATTCTTTTTCAGCTTTTCGGATTGTTTGAGGAATTCAAAGGATACTTTGTGAAGGAATACTTGTCAGAAAAGAGAAAACCTGTTATAATTTTAGGGGCGAACAGGGAGGAAGGGGGCATGGGAGCTGCCTCTGCATTCCCCTGCCGTGCTCTGCTGCTCCTTCTACCTTTCTGCTTTGTGGTTTAGCCATTAAGGCTGGAACAGGCGTCACCACACCGAGTGCTTTGCAGGTTGGACACAGCAGAACTAACATGGGTGTCCAGTGCCAAGTGGGGTGAGTGGCTGTGCTTGGGGGTAGTTGCTTGGCTGGGACTAAATTCACCGGTGCTCATCATCCCTGAGGATGATTTATTTCCTTGCATCCTTCCAGCAGGGAGTACAAATGCAAAACTTTCAGCTCAGAGGTATTTTTCCAAATAAGATTATCTTCAGCTGTGGTCATCGGTGATTTGGGAGCCTCTGCCAGTGAGATTTTGCCTTGAGCTGATTGCCTTGGCTGAGCAGCTGAAGAGCAGCTGGAAGGTGGCCAGAAATGGCTTTTGCTTTTTGCTTTTAAAACACAAAGAAATAAGACAACCAAACCATCATGCTTTTGGATGAGAACAGAAGGAAGGGAGAGGGGTTTTTGTTATTGTTCTGCCTGAGAAGGAAGACTTCCCTTCATGGGGGACTGACTCTGGGAAGTGAAGGCAGAAGGTGGTTGCTGAAATGAAAGGAGGGCTTCCCCCATGGCTGAGCCAGCCTGGAGTGCAGCAGGAACTGTCTGTTCCTTCACCCCAGTGTCGGGCAGCCCTTTTGCTGGCTGCCCATGCCCCCACACCTGCCAGAACTGTTTCAGTTTTTTTTCCGTTTTGAGTTTTGGCTCCTGTGAAAAATACCCGCATGGAGCAGGATAATGGAACTATCGTTGTTTTACTTGGGTAATTTCCATGGTGGGTAGCAGAGAAAACTGCCCCACTGCTCCAGCAGCTGGGACAGAGGGCTGCAGCACTTTATGTGCCATTGCCACTTTCTGGATAATATGTACACTTCCACCATCATGTAGTTTTTCTTCTTCATTTTTCATGAGAATTGGCACTAGATTAATGGTTAAGTCATGGAAGAAATGCAACGCCACGCCAGTCTGATTTATGGATCACTTAGTGCTGATGAAGCTTCAAACAAGAGTCAGACAGATGTTCCAGTTGCATTTTTCTTTATCAAAACTATCAGCTTTTTGTGTTTAACTGCTTGTTGCACCATCTCCTGCTCACCCTCCAGCAGCAGTGCAGCCCATTCCCCCACCACACTGAGGAGGCAGGTGAGATGCCCCGGCATGACAGGAGGAGCCAGGGAGCCTTGCCCAGGTCAGGGACAGATGGCAAGTGCCTTCGACTCAGCTGCATGGGAAGGGAACAGCTCTGCTGAGACTCTGGGCACTGGAGTGACAGGCTGCTTTCCAAAAGGCACATTTTCAGAGCCATCTGCAGCCCAGTCCAGGGCTCCCTTCCCTGCCACTCCAATGAAGAGCTTCTGCTGTGCCATGCCCACTGTCCTGGCACCGTTCCCACGTGGAATTTACATTTGTAATTTTTCTTTTAGTCTTTCACATCTCTCATGCTCTCCTGGTAGGTCACCACGAATAGCGATTCGCTGCTGATTTCAAGTTTTCCAAAACATACCTATTCTCTTAATTTTTCGTCAAAACAGTTCAGTTCACCAGATAGATTGGCATTCATAAGATTTGTCAGTCTGAGGTCAGCTTTTAGGTGTAGACATAAGGAACAAACCTGTTGGGTTTGTGTTTATTTTATATGCTTTTATATATAAAAAATACAAATTTCAGTGCCAGTTCACTGCTGAGGTCCACTTGCTTGTGCTGCAGTGAAGTCCAGAACCCCTGTCACCCTGACCTGACATACGGGCACCATCAGGCTGTGGAAAACACAGCTATCTGAGAGGAACGGAGAAGCACCTGCAGAACTGCCACATTGCCTGATGCTGTGGTGGCAGCATGTCCTTGCTCCCTTCTTTGAAACTTCTCTGAGAGCAAGAGGCATCTTTACATGAAATCTCTGAAGCATATTACTTTTTATTACTTCATCATCTAGATCACTAATTACATTAAATTAGCTGATGGAGACTATTTGGGTGTATAGGTAATCATTTTTATTACCTGAACCTTTTCTGAATTATGCACGAGGACTGTGATGTTTCAGACTCAATGTGGAAAGAGAGGATGTGACACAGGTTTCCTGTGTCCTCTGGCTGTCTCTCATCTGGGGCAGATGTGCCCTGGGAAATGGAAGGTTTCGAACACTTCACAATTAAACATAAAAGGTTCCGTTGTGTGTCTCCAGAAGAATCTCGGGAATAGAGGAGCCAACAGTTTTCTTTGCTTTAGCACTTTCTAAAACTGCTCTGAAATATATTGTTAGCCGTCCCTTACAAGGTTGCCTTGCCTCCTCCCTGTGCAATACAACTCTTTTAGAACAGTCTGCAAGAATTTGATACTATATATTCACAGAATCTTCACTGAGAATCCCCTGGCTGCAATTCTGTCCATAGAGGGGGAAAATGCAAGTTCCTGCTTGCATGTCTTCCTAACTTAAAAGAGCTTCTCCTCCAGACAGAGGGATGTTTCTGGTCACACTTCAGGGGGCTGCTCTGCTTGTCACGTTGCTGTACACAGGCACCAGTGGCCTCTCCACTGCTGGCACCTTCTTAGCCAGCCTGGAGATGTGACCAGCCACCCCCTGATCTCAGATACGTGCAGGATGCTCCCTGTGTGCAGGGGCACAGGGGGTGCATGGTCACCCTGCACGTGGTGGTGAGTCCTGCCCTAGGCTGCTCCAGGTGCAGCTCCTGACATGCTGGGCCTCAGTGCTGTGCTTTGCCCATCAGAAGTTCCCTTCCACAGCTCTCCTTGGTGTAGGTGTCCATGTACTGCTCCAGCCCTCCCCTGGTTTTATAAGCAAGTGCTCCTACTAGCACAACCTTTGCACGTGAACGATATGTTGTGTTCCCTCTACCCCTTGAAACAGGGCTCTAACAACATTAATGAAACATTAGAGTTTTAATTACACCATTATCCTATTTATTTTTATAAATAATTCCAAAGCAGTCATTAAAGTTTGCGAACTTAGGAGTAAATGACTTAAGGGAAAGAAATCAGCTCCTCAATCTTGTTATTATCTATTGTACAATCTCCCTGGGACGCTGCTGGGGAGCTGGCAGAGTTGTTCCTGTTGCTGTTATTAAGATGATTCATTTGCTTGCAGGGTGGGATGGCACCGCAGTGCATCACGGCGGGGTTGCCTCCCCCTCACAGCCCCTGGGCAGGTGTGTGGGGAGAGGACAGTGTTGATCAGCCTGCAGAAGCTGGTGCCTCTCTGTCCTCCTGCCGCAGCTCTGCAAACAGCTCTTGCAGTCCCCACCTTCTGCAGCTCGCTGGCTTCATCGCAAAGCTGCAGCATCTTCAAAAGGAATTCCAGGCTTGACTGTAAAGAGCCCAACCGTTGGGGCACTGTGTAATATTGTTTGTGAGCCTCCTCGGCTCTTCCCCGCCTCTTTCTGTCACTGTATGGAGAGTGTGGCTGTTCCTGATGTTCTCAGGTTACTTTCTGTGTATTCAGAATAGCCCCGATGTGGACCAGAAATGATGCAAGCATTGGCTCATATGAACCAAAGGTCCCTTAAACCAAAACAAGTTACCTGGTGTTCATTTGTAAGTGGCGTTTGCAAGACTTGCAAGTATTCAGTGTTGTGGAGTTTGGAAAAAAGGTTCAATCCGAGCACACAAGGGGAGCAGGAGAGTTGCAAGCAAAGGGCCCTCAGGATGGGGGAACCCATGTGCAAACTGTCATGTCTGTCTTTTGCCACCTCTGTGAAAGAACAGCTCTGATCTTGGGGAAATCCAGTACATACTGGGATCTAATTATGATGCTTTCTATCACAGTTTTAATTAGGAAGATAAATGCAGGGAACTCTAAGCAGGGGGAGAGGCCCACTGACATAACTCTTGCTCTGCTCTCCTTGCAGAACCCAGACATCGTGTTGGTGCACTACCTGAATGTCCCAGCCATCGAGGACTGTGGGAAACCATGCGGCCCCATCTTGTGTTCAATAAACACCGACAAAAAGGAATGGGCAAAGTGGACAAAAGAGGAACTCATTGGGCAGCTGAAACCGATGTGTGAGTACCTGGAGCCATTTTTGCTTCTTTGCTGTATATTTAGAGTACAGTGTCTCTCACAGCCACCAACCATCCTCATGAAGGAGTCATTTGTCACTGTACAACTCGGTTTGCATCTGCATGCACTTTCTTCCTAATATGCAATATGCATGGTATGAGAGCTGTCCAGACCGTCCCCAAAAGGTCCCCTCTGCACACTGGGAAAAAATTGTACCTATGGTCCTGCACTTTTGAGGGCTGTTTGTAGGCATCTACTCACTTGCAAAGAGCCTGCTTAGGTGGATTCCTCTAAGGACACTTGATGTTTGGGTGGTCAGTGTCAGGTCACTATGGGTTGCTGTAGCTTGCAGAAGGACCCGTGGAACTGAATGTTTTGGATGGACATCGTTTCCTACAGTTCTGCACTTTGCAGTCTAAAGAGTCTGCTTAAGTGCCCAGAGGGATGAGGAAGTTTGCCCTCAAACAGCCAGTTCTTTGGACCTCTCTGCATCTGCCTTGGTATATAATATTTTCTTTTGCATCACAGTTATATTGTATGCCTTTCTGTGGAGAGCGTGTTCCAATGTGCACACAAACGACTTTTTGCAATGAAAGATTAGACATGAAGTAGGTCTGTAAGCAAGAGAAAATTAAGTGCAGGAGCCACAATACCATATCTGAGTCAACAAATACCAGGTCTGCTTCTGTCCCTTCCCTCTGCCCCTGCCTGGGCACTGGTGTCATGCCCAGGTTCCTGTGACTGGAGGTCACAGCCACAGAGTGCATGCTGATGTGTCTCTGCCATCCGTGAAAGATCAGTCTAGTGCTGACTGCAGCCTTAGTAATTTGAGTTTGCACCGCTCCTTTGTTGCATCCCAAGCTGTGCAGGCCCATGTATTTCTTTTCTACACAAAGCTGGAGGGCAGAAGACAAGCAGAAGAGAATAAAGAAAATGACACATTTGCCCCTGGGGCTGATAATCTTAGGCAGAAATCCAGGGTGTTGAAGGTGTACCTGAGCCTGGACAAGTGCCTTAACGTTAAACAGGAGAGGAAGCAGCAGCCTGTTAAAAAATCTGCAGTGCATCAAGAAAATTATGTGAAAACTACAACGAACTCACCATAAATTTAATAACACTTGGCTCTTTTATGTCTCAGGAGGGAAGAGTGAAATTCTGCGCAATTATTCAGAGTATATATGCATGTACACGTCTCTGTTTATGGGTACATATCCTGGGAAACACATCCTTAGAAATGTAGCTACAATAAAAGATTTGGATTCTGATCAGACCTAAAAATCAAGGAGGGCATAGATAACTGTGTCTGGGGAACGCAGAGGGGCACCGCTCGCCAAGAAGCCATCAGATTTGGTTCCAGCATGGGGTGTGCCATGAAGTTCTGGAGCCAAGCACGTTAGTTTCATCACATTTTTGCATTAATCATGTTCTTTCACAGACTTCACAGTTTGATTGCCTGATGTTTCCAAATTTCTCTGCCCTAAAGCAGATTTGTCAATGACTTAATCAAAGTGTTGTGCTTGGTGTCAGTGGTGCAGCAACAGTCTTGCCCTTTTACCTGTTTTGTGTTGCAGTTGACGTTTTATTTCTCTGCACTTGGAAGCTGGGGGAGGTTTTTGTTGATGCTTTTGTTTTCTTGGTTGCTGTTTCTCATAAGAATTTCACATTTAAGGCAAGTTAGCGATGATACAGCCAGGGTGTGCGTGGAGGTCCGAGGACACTGTACCTGTTCTCATTTCAGACCACTGATGTCATTCAGGATTAGGGGAGAGAAGCTGATACTAGTTCTGCCTTTGGGGAAAATGCTTCCTCCTGGTCAGAGGCTGGTGGCAGTGTCCAGCTCTTGACTCACTGAGAACACGTGCTTGATTGTTCAAGTCCTGTTCAGCCTGGACTGGAGTCAGGTGTTCAAGCTGTTGACCTCTGTCAGGTATTAAAGCTTTTCTACCAGAATCAAAGGTAGCAGAGAAGTCAGTGGTGTGGCAGCCAAAGCCTGGAAGCATGTTCTCTTGGCCATTGTGCCTGGAGAACTAAAAGTGATGTGGCAGATGGCTGGCAGGGTGAGCAGCATCAGCCTTGGAGTCCAAGCCAGACAAATACATCAAACTGGTTTTTGTGAAATGCAGGGAGACCCTGACTGGGATGATCAGGGAGTTTGTTTCTTGTATCCATTATTCACTCAGCTCCCTCTTCCTTCCCTGACACATCATCCCAAAGTCAGTCCAGGCTTCAGCAAGTCTTAAGCAGGCATCAGGGACAGGCATTGGTTCCCGGTACCAGCCTCGTCACCTCCGTGAGCAGAGCAGGGCACTGAGGTCTGGGTGCCAAGAGGTGGCTTCTGCCCTGGTCCTGAAGGAGACTGTTGAACCCAGAGAGAGCTTCTTGGCTGGCTGCAGGGATGGTGTTTGCTCATCCTGTGACTACTTGCACAGGTGGTTATGGATTAAAACCCACCGTTTTGGAGTACCCACACAGCTCTGAGAGCTTTGTGGAAATAGCATTAACTTCTTCTAACATAGCTGGTGTGTGAACTAATTAAGAGACTGAAATGACCCCATCTGAACATCCATGAAAGGTAAATGCTGCAGATGCTCTGAGGATTTGAGGTTTTTTTCAACACCTCCAGCTGAGTTGAGATTGTAAATAATTAATCAGTCTGACTACAGTTTTCATGGCTTTGGATTTTTGCTTTAATTCTGATGTATTTGTCACCTGCCTTTGCACTGGGACATCCATGATCTCCTGATTGTCCTCTCTGGACTATCACTGTTGGCTTGTCAGACCTCAGTCTGACAGTCCTCGAGACTAAAGCAGATGAGCCTCGAAAGGCTGAATACACATTGGTGACCTCCTACAGGATCATTACTCTCTCCTTCCAGGCTCGGAGATGAGGCCTCTCATCTTGGAGGTGTCAGCAAAGGTCAGGGAGCACAGGGAGGGCTGTGACACCTACTCTGATGGCAGACCTGCAATAATCCCAGTTGGGTGTCTGAATCAAAAGGGTTGTCTTGTGTGTTGCTTTGATATGGATGCAACCTTTGGGGACATTTGTGCAAAGTGAGTAGCTGTAATACATGAAAATTTTGCAGGAATGTTGTCCGAAACACCTGTAAGTCATTTCAGGATGCCTGGTGTGAGGAAGGAGTCTCTATTTGGCATTGCTTTTAATTTCCCCCCTCTTGTGCCCCGTTATAGTCTTGCTTTGAGATTCCTCTGAACAGATTAGCAGATGTCCTTAGAGGCATCTGGTGGTAAAAGCAAATTCAGTGGCAGAATCCAGCTCAGCAGAATTCTGTATATAAACTCCATATGATCAGCAAATTGTGGGCCAGCTCATGTTGGGGGTTTCTCCAAATCATCCCCTTTTGGCTCTCTCATCCTTCAGCTGGCAATATATGAGTTACAAGCTCACAGCTGGTGCTACGTTGCAATCCTTGTTCCAAGTCCACTATAATTAAAAGTGCTATCTTCCTTTCGGAGAAAAAGTTTTTTTTCGTTCCTGTGCCGCACAGAAACCGCGGGTTCTGTTCGTGCCCCCTGCCCGCAGCCACAGCCGGGGTCAGAGTCGATGCCCCTGGGCATTTTACTCGGCATGGCCCAGCAAAACTTCTGCTAAAAAAAAACACAAAACAACCACAAAACCACCAAAACCAAAAAATACACAGGGGAAATGTGAAAGCAAACGACAGAAATGAGCCCGGAGAGAGGGAGCGGCCTGGCCGGGCCCCGTGAGGGACCGCACGGGCCGGGCCCGCCGCCTCTGCCTTATCCGCTGGCGCCACCTGGCGGGCGGCGCTGGCGCTGCCCTCGGCCCGGGAGCGGAGCGGTGACCGTGCCCTTGAGGCGCCGGAACGGGAGGGCTCTGCCAGAGAGGGCCCTTCGGCTCTGCTTCTCCGCGGCCGAGCAGCCTGGGACCTCAGGGGTCTGCAAACAGCGCGAGGAGTCCCGCTCCAAGCGGCTTCAGCAGAGTCGCGTCCCGCTGGTCCCCTCCAAGGGGGCGTTGGAGCAGGTGTACTGCCCCACTCCCTGCGTGCATCCCACTGCATCCCAGCAAACCTTCAGGGGGAGGGCTCGCGTTGGAAGAGAAACATCGCTTGGAAGAACTGCTGGGTGCAAAGCGCCCGTGTGAGCCCACGCAAAGGCATTAGAGTTCGGGGGGTGTCACAAGGAAACGGTGCCATCCCCAGCGGCGAGGCTCAGGAAACCTGTCCTTCACAACCAGTAATGAGTGAAAATGGCAGGCTGGAAAATCAAAGCTGAATGAGTGTGGGCATCTGAGTATGACAGGATAAATCTTACGGAAATCTCCTTCAGCCAAACTGAGAAATCGGAGCAAGGCCTTTACTTCTGACAACACCAACGCAGCAAAAATTGAAGGCTGCCATTTCCAGTTGGCCATTGCCATGGAAACACCTCTCGGTGTCAAGACCTGGTGGAGCAGGATGTGGGCAGCAAGCTGGGAATGGGCAGCTGGACAAAGGACCTGCTCAGCCTTCCAGCAGCGCTTTGGGGATTTTTAAAGCACTTTTTGTTAATCAGGTGTGGCTGAGGGTAGGATGCTGAAACCTGGGTTTGCAGCAGGCCGTGAAATGATCAGATTTAAATGTGGGAGGGTGTTTTAAAGACAAGTTTTACTACGATGCAGAAACCACAGAGAGAGAAACAGTTTTAGCTGTTGATGGTTTGGAGTTTAGAGTGAAGGTGAGACAGTGAGATAGGCCCAAGGTAATGGAGAGGAAGAAGATAACTACAAGACTGGAGGACCGCAGAAGACGGAGGCAGAAATAGTGAGAGGGTTGTAAGACAGTCCTGGACAATCCTATGTGTCTATGTGCAAGCTTCCCTTGGCTTCTGAGCTGCCTTTTTGCTGATAATCCAGATCATTTTTCATCCCTTCGCTCATGATGGTTGAAGTCTTGACAGTACTAATGAACAAGGAGTTGCTGGGCCACTATTTTTGTCATGTTTTCTTCAAAAGGGAAGAAGAGAAGAATGGTGAGAGCCCATGCTCACAGAAAGAGGCTGGAGGCAGTTCTGCTAAGAGCAGCATTAGCACTCTGAGGAGCAGACCTTCCTGCAGCCTCACTTCTCACCTTTGAGCACCCAGCCAAACACCAGTAACTCTGCCTGGGTGCCCTGCCTTGTGCTGCAGGCACTGCTGCACAGAGGGTGTGGTGGCAGGAGGAATGCGTTGCTGCTGTAACACAGCAGCTTTTAGGTGCCTCCATGCTATTACTGAAAAGGAAAGTGTTGAAGCAGTTCACAGCTTTCATTTTAAATTATCAGGAAGTGCAGTAGGAGTCTGAACAGGAATCCAGATTAAAATACTTCCCAGAATTTCTGCTAAGCCTCAATCTTTTCTTTTTCCTTTTATATTCATACATTATGGCTATATTTAGTCAAACATAGTTCTGCAGTGGTTTCAGTTTTTGAACCACTAAAAACCAGGAAGAGTGTGTGTGTATGCTTTTTATTAACCTTCCTTTCATAATGCACTTTCTTCCCTATAGAAATCTCCTTTCCTGCTGATTCATTATGTGTCAGGAAGCCAAGCGTGACATGTTAAAAGGCATCTTGATAGTGTTTCGTATTCAATACTAACAATTCACAAGGCACAGGAGTCTTTCTTTAAAAGGGGGAGGAAGAAATCTGCATATTGGATGTGCCAAGATAGTGGATAATTTGCATTAAGCATCCAGACATTCTTTTTTTGCAATCTGTCACCCTTCACTGCCTTTTTATTTTATAACCTTCGTAGTATACGGGGAGCATAAGTACTAAAAAAAAAGTGGCACCACGTGGACAGAAGCTGGAGCTGGAGCCCTTTAGGATCAGCTGGAGCAAGGCTAGAGAAAGAACTTTCCTCAGCAGTAATTGATCCTTGATGGGACTTTGCTATGCTGAAAATAATAGGCACGGTCCATCCGTTATGTCTTGGCTTCCAGCTCACAGCTTGATTCAGACTTAAGAACCATCATCATGAATACACAAACCACAAGTCATGATTCACTTCCCAGACTTGCCCCCATGACGTGTTGCTCATCCCAGGATTTTGCAGCATTAGGGAGCAAACGCTGCCATCCTGCTGTAAAACAGACTTTCTGTACCCAACAACGCAATGCGAGCTCATTTCTTTAGCACAGCATTTCTGAAGCAACCTCTGAAGAAATGACGTAATGAAACTTTCTCAGTAATAATTACAGTTCAGTAACTTTATGTTATATAGCCAAAAGTATCCAAAATACCTCACTGTCCACGTATCTTTGGCAAAACTGCTATTTGAACGTCACTTACTAGGCACAATATCACAGGTGACAGAATAATGTACCTCAAATAATAAAATGAATGTGAGTGGGGGTAGTGAAGTGGCAAGTGTATATAACTTAAGCAGATATAATAATAGATGGAGTGTTAAGCGGAAATTCAAAACTGTGAATGTACTAGAAAGCAAAATCTGTTGGGTACGATAACAATAAATGTGGCTGTGAAGCAAACATAGAGGGACTCATTACTGAACTATCCGCAGCACTTTAAATAGTGATACGAGGAAGAATACTTGTAAACCTTATTTACAGGACTTCTACAGATAATCCAGCCTGGCCAGTAGAAACATGAATTCTGTAATATAAAACCAGACCAAGACGAGATGCCATTAGGCAAAGTGACATCAGTGGGTGATGAGGGAATACAGCAACAAGTAACAAAAAAGGCAATAAAACTGCTTCCCAGAGCAGATCCAGGAACTCTGTTCCACCAGCAGCGTGTGTGACACACTAAATGAGCAGCATCGAGGAGGAGAACAGGAGATTCACGTGATATGCTGCCCCGGTGACCATGGTCATTAGTTGTCATAAACATGCTGTCATTTGCTTCTGATCTTCTTGCATGACATGAAGCTGCTTGCAGCTTGTGCCCAGTCCTGAAGAAGCTCCTGGCTGTTTAGGAAGTACCAGCCCGACCTGCTGCTGCTAGCATTTTACCCCCTCACATCAGGGGCCTTCACCATGCAGGGATCTGTGCATTTACTACAAAGCCTAGGTCTGTGGGACTTTTAACTCTGATTTGGTATATTCTGATTAAGGGTTTTAGAACACAACATGCAAGGAACGTGCGTTGTTTGACTATGGCAGAGGCAGTCCTGAAAAGCTGCCAAGCATGAGAACACCTTGGCAATGATGTTACCAGGCAGCACTTTACAAAATCTGCACGTGAGCTCTCATGCACACGAACGATAAATAAATAATATCCACATATAAATTGCTTAGAGAGACATTAGAGACAGGAGATGCTTTGAGTTAGTTATTATGGATAAAATATTTTATAAGTGCTATTTCCATTGTAAGTCAGGTTGCAAATATCACTGTTACGGGAAATTCTGCATCTAAAAAATTCTGAGAGGGAGCCTTTATTCAAATAATGTATCTGCAGCCAGTTTAACATTCTTGTTTAAATAGCTATCAGGCCCAGAGAGTCCCCAAGAAAAAAACCTTCAGTTTGCAACATGTTCTGCAACATCACCCTCCTGTCCGTTTTCCCAAATTACTAAGAGATTGTCCAAATCTGAAGACGAATTCACACAGTGTCTGTTAGTCACTCACAAAAAATGAGTCAGTGTTCCCTGCTGCCAGCCAGATCTGACAATGAAGACCTGGCAGAAGGTTTGCATGTGCTGTTACACTGGTGTATTTTGGCTGCTGATTTTACTATAAAGCTGATTTTGTTTTCATATTAGGCAGAAAACGGTTCCAAAATGCTCCTTGGAATTGTTCTGTTTTACTTCAATGCAACCAAGTCTTCTGTTGCTTTTGAGTTTTTGGTGAACATTCCAGGCACTACGGGGACAGTCTTTGCAGGTGGCCAGCCCCTGTCTACAGCAGACTGAAATAGAGTCAGATACTCTACTGAGGTGTTTTTCTTTGGCATATACTTAATTTAGGAATTGCATTTGGAAACTTATGGATACCAAGGAGCAGAGAATAGTAAACCAGTAACCATTACTGTTGCTTTTTACAGGTCTCCTTCAGTTCTGACAAAAAGAAGCAGGAATGGGATTTGATGGTTCTGGCGTGGTTTTGAAGTTTCTGATTGGAAATGTTATTGTTCTCTTTGCAGTTCATGGCATTAAGTGGACATGCAGCAATGGCAACAGCAGTTCAGGGTTCTCGGTGGAACAGCTCGTGCAGCAGATCCTCGATAGCCACCAGACCAAGCCCCAGCCTCGGACACACAACTGTCTCTGCACTGGTACCTTGGGTGAGTGCCTCGGGAGGGCACAGAGCATTGCTCAGCTTCAGCCAAACTGGCGGCAGGGTTTGTAGTACTGAGGTGCTAGTTCTAATAAATGCCTTGGTCCACATATGACCTGCTCAAAAAGGCATATTCTCTTCTACATGCTCAAATTATGTTACCAAAGCCTCAAAATGTAGTGTTCTTCCAACTTCACCCTCTGAATTCCTTGCCCTGCAGCCCACTTTGTTGAAGAAGTGCTCAGGTGGTTAATTACACAGTATCACTGGGCTAAGACAGGTCTTATTTTGGTATCATGAAAATACAGATTTCTTTCCTGTTAAAGGAGATTACTTTGTTTTGAATAAGACTACAGCAGCAAGAAACAACAGCCTTAGTGTTAGCATTTTGTACAGACAGGGGGAAGCTAAGCGATTCACTTTTCCAACTCCTCTGCTTTATAGCCACCCCTTTCTAGGATTTTGTTCAGCTAAAGTATATGACACATTAACTAGTCTTTAGCAAAACTTATAAAGGAAAGCTGTCAGTGCTTCAAAGGATTTATTTTTTTCTTCTTTTCTTGAGCAGTTGCATTATACAATCAAGACTTTAATAAGAATGATGACCTCTGAAATACCTGAGTGTGGATTAAAATTCACCCCTTAAGGCTCAGCATTTGATCCAGGCTTGCAGATCTGAACATGAACCCTTTTATGCTTCCCTTTGATGTTTTGTCTTGTGCTAGGTCTTCTCAGTGCTTTTTAACATAACAGTATTGCTTTGTTTTGTAATGGCTTGCACATTGACACACACATTCCCAGTTCCTTACTGTCATCCACAAATACAGCAGTGTGAAAGCCTTTTCCTTGTTCCTGTTCATCTCTGTACCTGGGAGAATAGAGAGATTTAATACTGCATTTAATCTCAAAAGCACTGTCTTGAACTACTTTAAGTGACCGTATTCAAATCTTGAGCACGTAATAGAGAAGTTCCCCTTCAAGGACAAGGAACAAAAGATTTAGCAAATTGCAGTGGCTACATGGATGCCTTATTTTGCCCAGGCATTTATAACTGTAGCCATTAGCTATAGGGAGGAGGTTTCTTCCCATCTTTAGTCATTCAACAGTGCCATAATTGATGTTCTTACATCATTCTAGGGGAAATCAATCAATTAAGGAAAGAAACATCAAAAATTAATGGGCTGCTCTTCTTTAGACAGCAAAAACAGTCCCCACACGAGTTTCTGGCTAAGGTGCCTTTGCAGACAGAATTGTTTACTTCATCATGCCTGATTTCCAAGCTCCCAGGAATACAGGTGATGTTACCTTGTGTCAGGCCAGTAAAAGTGCTGGCTGGTTTAATTTATGGAGGACTGTCTTCTGGTGACTCTTGCTTGAGTGTTCTTCAGCAGCTCCAATGGTGGCCATGTGCTCTGCATGCACCTCCCAGAGTCCAACATGTCTATCTGTCAGCACAGAAACAGCTGAGAGCCAGAAAAACACATCACTATCCTTATGGGAAGGCAAGAATGCCTTGTATGGCTAATATGCTATTTCTTTAATAATTTGATTGGCAACTGTAATAGACAAAATGATGACAGGAAGGTAAGAGCTAATTCTAAGTGGCAGGGCAATGCCAGGGACAGGAGCATGATATGGCATCTGTCACCTCCAGGTTACCCAGTCAGCATCCACCCCACAGGAGCAGTTGTCAAACCTCCCAACATCAGCCAGCGTGAAGAGCTGAGCCATCTGTGTCATGGAGGGTGAGGTCTTGTCTGCGGGGCAGGTGGAACACGGCCCTGTGCCACAGCGAGCAGCAGCAGCCCTGGCTCTGCAGACTTTGCACTGAGATTGGGCACATCTAAATAACTCTGCGACTTGTCACAGACGCCAGTTTCTCTCCTCCTAACACGTTGCCTGATCAGGGCAGGGAGGAAGGAGGCAGGTGCTACATGGTGTGAGGGTAAGGGTGCACACATGCCTGTTGTGAGATTGCTGTCGCTGTGTGCAGTGCACTGGACAGAACCTGTACGTTTGGCAACTGAGGTTGCTTTTACTGTCTCGTACGTGTGCTCGCTCTCACACACGCATGTATAAATACAGCTCTCCCTTGCTACAACCATGAGATACACAACTAGTACTGTCTTAATTTTGTATGTACTGAATGGCAAATGTTTTTGTTTTTTGGCCCAGGGGCGGGAAGCAGTGTGCATCACAAGTGTAACAGTGCCAAACACCGCATCATATCACCAAAGGTTGAACCAAGGACAGGTGGGTACAGCGCTCATTCAGAGGTACAAAATAATGATGTCTCTGAAGGCAAGAACGAGCACAGTCACGGCAAGGCCTCCAGCCGAGAGAAGAGGAACGGCAAAGTGGCGAAACCAGTGTTGCTCCATCAAAACAGCACTGAGGTTTCTTCCACCAACCAGGTGGAGGTCCCTGACACGACCCAGAACTCTCCCGTGTCCATCAGCAGTGGGTTAAACAGTGACCCAGATATGGCAGATAGCCCAGCTGTCACTGGTGTGTCCAGCATGGCTGTAGCATCAGTTATGGGAAGTTTGTCACAAAGTGCCACCGTATTTATGTCAGAAGTCACCAGTGAAGCTGTCTACACCATGTCACCCACCTCTGGCCCAAATCAACACCTTCTGTCCTCAGATGCAGCTGCACAAGGACTGGTACTTGCTGTGAGTTCAGATGGACACAAATTTGCTTTTCCAACCGGCAGTTCAGAGAGCTTGTCAATGCTACCCAGCACTGTCTCCGAGGAACTTGTGCTCTCCACAACTTTAGAAGGAAATAGGAAAATTCCAGAAACCACCATGAATTTTGACCCAGACTGTTTTCTTAACAATCCCAAGCAAGGGCAGACTTATGGTGGAGGAGGTATGAAAAGTGACAGCATCAATACCAACATAAGGCAGTCACCCACAACAGAACGTAGTTTCAACTTCAATACAACCCTCACAAAAGAAATTAAAACTGAAGACACATCTTTTGAACAACAGATGTCCAAAGAACCATTTCCCTCCACTTCTGCATCAAACACTCTCACCCTCAGTACTGGTTCAGGTTTGCTTCCATCTGGAGGAGGTCTGAGCCCAAGTACCACCCTGGAGCAGATGGACTTCAGTGCCATTGACTCCAAACAGGACTATTCTTCCAGCTTCAATCAGACCGTCCAGAGCCCTCATGTTCATCAGACCCCTTCCCCCAGCTTCTTTCTGCAGGATGCCAGCAAACCTCTTCCCCTTGAGCAAAACACTCACAACAATTTGAATGACACAAGTAGCTCATTTGTGAACACGTTAGGAATCCCCAGTGTGAAAACAGAGTCCTCATCCCAAACCACTTGCAACTGTAATGGCACAGTGGAAACCAGAATAGAGTCCACCCCTTCTCTCCAGCTCATGCAGTTCCAAGCAAACTTCCAGGCTATGACTGCAGAAGCTGAAGTTCCCATGGAGACCTCCCAGCAGGCAGAAGGAAATGAAAATCTACTTAAATCAGGGGATCTTCAAGCCTGCAACACAGAGCACTACTTGCAGCCTGAGTCCAACGGGGGTATCAGGAATGGGAACAATCTCCCTATTCTCCAAGGAAACATGGTACAAGGACTCTATCCTGTGGCCCATCCCAGCTTAAATAACTCCTCCAACATGGAGCTTAACTTGGACCACTTTGACATTTCCTTCAGCAATCAGTTTTCTGATCTAATTAATGATTTCATATCAGTAGAAGGTGGGAGCAATGCTCTCTATGGACACCAGCTGGTGTCAGGTGACAGTGCTGGACTGTCTCAGCCTGAAGACAGTAACAGAGCGACGTACAACCAGGCCGAAATGTGCATTCCTTGCTGCAGTCCTCAGCAGGCCAACATGCAGCTCAGCAGCACGGAGAACGGAGCCAGCACCATGGCATACATGCACGTGGCTGAGGTCGTCTCAGCAGCTGCAGCACAAGGCACTTTGGGGTTGCTGCAGCAGAGTGGGCGCTTGTTCATGGTGACAGATTATTCACCAGAATGGTCTTACCCTGAGGTAAGTCCAGGGCTTTTACTTGGTAATGTTTACTGCTTTATCTTTCTTTGCTTTGTTAATAAGGGCTCACAAGAACTATTTTGTTAAAGCTTTGACAAGGCGTTTAAAATATTTCTCTTCGAAGTTGGAGCATCCAAGGCCTTTTGCTTGTCTGAGTTAATTAATTAGATCCTTCATTACCCTGACAGCAGGGCCCTTTCTTCACTTAGGAAGCATCTGAACAGAAATGTAATGTTTCATTGAAAGCAAGGTCTTTCCCATGCAATGGCTTCATGGTGCTACCTAGCCATGTTAGAGCAATAGAGTTTGCAAACGTTTCTGATGTTCTTAGTAGAATAACTCCAGACCTGCACTGCCTTAATGAGTTCAGCGTTTCCCTCCATCTCACTGACTTTCCAAAATCAGTCGCGTGTCCTGCAAGTTGAAAATGGCAGTTGGAAAGGAATGCCGGAGGAAAGAGGCTGTTTGAGCCACTAATGGGAGAGGAAGGTTGTTTCGGGGAAAAAAAAAAAAATCGTTTTGTGTTTTTATGAGCCCGGCCTTGGAGCAGCGTTGTGTCTGTGTCCTGACGGACAGAGGTGTGTAATACCTGCTCCCGCTGAGCAGCGCTGCCCGGTTACCGGTGGGATGCGGCCCCGTGAGGATGCTGGGGCTGCGCCCGGACATTGCCGGCCTTTGCCGAGCGGGTACCGGGAGGAGCCGCAGCGAGCGGGGAGCGGTCCCGGGAGCGGAACCGGGAGAGGCACCGGGAGCGGAACCGGGAGAGGCACCGGGAGCGGCCCCGGGCGGTCTCTGGGCTGTGGCGCTGCCGGCAGCGGCCGCCCGAGGGCAGCACGGCCGCGGGGAAGGGAAGGGAAGGGGACCCGGGTCAGTTCGGCCGCGGGGAAGGGAAGGGGACCCGGGTCAGTTCGGCCGCGGGGAAGGGAAGGGGACCCGGGTCAGTTCGGCTTCCTGAGCCCTCGGGGGGCTGAGCGGCATCCAGCCGTGCTCCGCTCTGGGATGGCCTCTCTCCTGTCATGCCTGCGTTTCTCCCTTTTTTTTTCCTCACAGGGAGGAGTAAAAGTCCTGATTACCGGCCCGTGGCAGGAAGCCAGCAATAATTACAGCTGTCTGTTCGATCAGATCTCAGTGCCTGCATCTTTAATTCAGCCAGGGGTACTGCGCTGCTATTGCCCAGGTAAGGAGCGCCGTTCTCTTACGGCGGGTGTTTTCAGAGCCTGATCGTGCCATGCACACGTTCCGACCCACTGTGAAAGGCAGTGCATAGGCATCAAGAAGCTTTTCCTTTTTCCTTGACCGAGATAGTGTGAGAAGAGCAATTTGACATCTTGATACATCTCAATAGATCACAAGAAATACTATTTAGAATCTCTGAATTAACTTTAAAATAATTATTTGAAGTAATTTAAACTAAGGCTAAGCATTCCTTTAGTTTTGAAATAGCAGATTAAAGACTGTTATTTAGGGGTGCACTCACTGCTCTGCTGACTCAGTTTGCCTACATTTTGCCCTTTGTCCTTGCTACTTACAGGATGAAAATATCTCCAGCCTCCCTATGGAGATTTTCAGTAGTGCTGGCCCTCAGTATGTGACTTTTAAGATGCAGAATAACTTGGCTTCATTGCTAGGCCTCAGCTTCTCAGTGGAAATCCAGTGAGGCTGGTTAATCTTTGGAAACACATGTGATTCTGCCTCCTGCCAGAACAACCCATTAGGTTGACTCTTAAGCTTAAAACCCCCATGTTTGAAAATACAGGTTGGATTTTGAACTCTTTGGTTATCTAGTCCCAAATATATTGACAAATGCCCCCTCTCTTCACCTGCTCTCAGCTAAGTGAGCACATGGGGATATCCACGGGATAATTCCTAGCCGTGGGTTTCTGCGTGGAGTCCTCTGTCTTACCACATGCACTTTCCTTTTAGCTCATGACACTGGGCTCGTGACTTTGCAAGTTGCCTTCAACAATCAGATCATCTCCAATTCTGTGGTGTTTGAATATAAAGCCAGAGCTCTGCCAACCCTGCCTTCCTCTCAGCATGACTGGCTGTCCTTGGACGGTAAGAAGAGTGTGATATTCTTTAAGAAAGCTTATCAAATATAGGACTGTGAGCAGCTCCTGGAGGAGGGGGGGGGAATATGTAGAGGTGCAAGTTTCTGCTGAGGGAAAGGGCTGTGGCAATATTAATTAAAGTCCTCTCACTGACATTTCTTACTAGTTCTTTCAGTGGGAACAAAATGTTGCTGTCCTTGATGACAAAGGGGTGTTTTCTTTGTCCGAATAGAAAGCTGATAATTTTCATGAAACGAGGACTACCCAGTCCCTGGCAGGACAGAACCATTTACCAGGGATTTGTCTTTCCTGAGAACTCTAAAACTTCAGCTTGCCTAGAAAACTGTGTGTTTTTTAAGCAGAAAGTGGGGAGATACTGAGACATACAAGAGGGATGTTCTAAGGAAGCTGGGGTGGTCCCACCTCCAAAGATTTGCGTGGACAGAGCACCGTGGCATTGCAGAGTAAAGACAGGTTTGTGACGTGACTGTGGAGGAACACTTGCGAACAGAAATGGAAATAGCTGCTAATGAGCAAGTACACATAGTCTTATGTTCAGCATCAAAATCAAGTTTGCTTGACGTCAGAGTATTGTAAGAGTCTGCAGGTGCTTTTCATCTGCCACCAAGGCCTCTGCTGCCTGTGGAGTACAGCTGACACCGTGTAATGGTGATTGATACTCAGCTGTTAGCAGTCTCTCCAGTGGAGCATGCTTTTAAACCCCTTGTGTGACAGTTCCCTCAGTGCTGATGGACTCAGAGGAGCTGAGAGGTGGCTGTAAGTGCTGTCTCTGGTGTCCCTGCAGTTTGTCGGGAAGCTCTTGGTTAGCGGGCCAGCTCCCAATTAGAGATTGTTACATTGTGGTGATGGTGAAAGGGAGAGGGACTGCAGCAGTGAACAAACTAGGGCATTGCTAACAGGGAGGGGAAAAAAAAAAGTAAGAGGACCGCTGCATTGCAGAGGCCCTTCAGGGAATAAGATTGAATAATTATACTAACCATGACTTATTGAAGCCTCTGCCTTGATGCACAATGCTCCAAAGGGAGCAAATTACACTCTTATTTAAAGGACCAGCAACATCTACCCATTTATTGTTCGAGAACAAATGTTAGCTTAGCTAGCTAAGGTATAAGCTAATGTGAGTTGATTCTGTCAATTGAATAAATACACAAATCCCTGTCTTCTCTGTTTGCTTTAATTTCCCTGCTTAAAATCCTTGCCCTACTGCCTGTTATGTAATCTTGAGGGAAGATTTTCAAGGAATATTTGCAGTCACAAAAGTCAGGAATTTTAAATTTCTTTTTAATTAACTCAGTGGAACACTTTGAGTTCCTTTGCAGTGCACTGTTAAAATACAGTTCATGATTCCAGCTGGAATGACCACTGCCAGAAAGGCAATGTTAACAGACATACCCCAGGAATAGCATAGGAAAAGAACAAGCAATTTCCGTCTCACCTAAGTTCAAATAAACAATTCTCTTCCACAAATCTCTTTACTTTAACGTCAAAGACATTCTGTATATGTACTCTATGTTTTCAGTTACATTAAGACAAAAATCACTTTTTTTGAGCACAGCACAAGTACTGGTCTTTGGGATCAGGGAGCAGTCCTGCAAATGACTGGGGAGTGTTGTGAGGCCATCTTCCTCCATGCTGATGCTTCTAGGACTGTATCGAGCCGAGTACAGGAATTCACAGAGAAGGATATTGAAGGTGGCAGCATGTCTGGTGCCACCCTCTGAAGGGCTCCCTCCTTTTTCCGTGTCTGCTGTGCTGGGAAGGATAGCGTACCCTGTTCTGGCCTAGACACAGACATGCTTGTTTTATTCTGAGTTTTTCTTATGTTACCCGATGGATGAGTTAGATCTTTTACAAATGGGCACTTGACACCAGCTGCTGATGTTCTTGCATTTTTTTCTAGTTAATTAGAATAGTAGTGTTCTTTCTTTTCAAAGCAAGCCTTCCTTCTCATAAAGGAAGCACTCCCATGTGATCCTGTTCTCCGCTCATAAACTTGGCAGCCTTTTCTTTTTTCTGTGTAGAACTGTCAGTTTTCTGAAGTCATCATGTGCTTCTACAACCATTTGACCTCAGTGTTCATTCACTGTCTGTAGAGAGGTTCTCTTAAGAAAGAAGAACAGAAAAGCAAATGAGGCCCCTTCTGAACTGAAGGGCAGAGATCTTCTTATGGCAGATGCCTAACAAATTATAAAGGCATTTCAGTGCAGATTCCCAGTGGAAAGCATGTATATTTGCCATCCGCTGAAGTCTTTGCCGCTTTCATAAAGTGTCTGAAGAGACGGTGTTTCTGTTTCCCTGGCATGGGATGTGATCAGAAATTCCAGGGAAACAGGTATGGGTGCTCTTAGCATTAAACTTATGCATCTGCAGGAAAGAGAACAGAACTTAAAAATAGGGGCAGGCCATGTGTGTATTGATGAGTCAAGCGTGTATGGCATGGACAAAGGTGTGACTGGTACTGCATGTAAATGGCACTGATGCAGGAGCACTTGACAGGCAGCCTTTCAGCTACTGGTGAGTTCTCAGTGTATGATCTGGCTGACTTTCCTAGCTGGAAAACATAAAAAAGACCAGGGGGAGTTGGTGGCTCACTCATGTTAGCATGACGTGGCCATACCTGTGGTATCCAAACTGTTACTTCGGCATGCAGGAGGTGAATGGAATCACATGTACTCACGTTATCTGTGGCCATACAGTGTGCGTGTGCTACCTGTGGCATTCCACTGTTTGACAGGTACATGATTTCTGTAAGGTGGTGGTAAGCATGCAAGGTGGTAGAGGTTCATCACCAAAAACCATGGCACATGTCTATTTAGCAGGACCAAGTGCCCTTCTGAGCATGCAGATGTGATGAGATGCAAGACGACAGTCATGTAGGAGAGATGTGTTCAGTATCACTGAGGTCCTTAGGAATGTTGTTTTGCAGGTGAAAAGAGACTTCTGGTAGAAAAAAAGCCCGTGTTCATAAACAGTATCACTGTTTTTCACTCATCTTTCCATCTGGGTAGAGGTGATTGGATGTTTAACTTTACATCTTGGATTCTACCATAAAAGATTATCTATTTGGTTTGTCTTTGGGAAGAGGAATAAATGTTTCGTACCACGTTACAAGGCTGCCATGCAGCTCACTGGCACGTATGAGCATTGATAGAGGACTAAGATACTGTGCTCTTTCCTAGGAACTACACAGTACATTTAAGTTTCTATTCATCCTCCTCTCTGCCGACTCCTCTGCAGTATGGAGGCTTTTTTTGTTCTGTATATATTCCTGCTGAGATTTCTTGGGTGTTTTTTTTTTCCTTCCACACACCATTGTCAAGGACAGAGTTTCAGGAAGCCAGTCTCCTATTGGTCTGACTGCATTTCCCAGACTGCCCTTTTCCATTTTGGCCATAATGTGAGTGAGCATTTAATTTTCTGTACGGAGTGTTGTCTTCTGAGCCAGCCTGCTTTCATGGTCAGGCATCGGATTCCTCTGGGATGTCAGTGTTGTTCTCAGGCCGATGGCTGAACATGCCCTGCTGCCCCAGGAGTCAGCCGTGGGGCCCGCGGCTCCTCTGTGGATCGTGGGGCTGTGCGTCCTCCGGAATTTCTTGTCAGGTTTTAACGCTCTGCGGATTTGCCTTAATTACAGCAGTTAGTAAACGTACAAATCTTGCGTGCGTGGCGAGGTGAGGAGAACTGTGCGTACGAGCCTGGCTGCGGGAAGGTGAGCGCAGGTATGTCGCGCCCCGGGCCCGACTCGCTGCCGCTGGCCGGAGGCCGTGTCACCGCACGCTGGCCGTGTTACCGCACGCTGCGGGAGCGGCGGGATCGGTGTGACCGGCGGTGGGATCGGCGGGATCAGCGGGATCGGCGGGATCAGCGGGATCGGCGGGATCGTGGGGCGGGCGCTGGCGCTGCCGGGGCCGCGCTGTAAACACGGCGTTGGCCGCCAATGGGGGCCGGTGACGCCAGGGCGGGGCGGGACTCGCTCGGCCCCGCCGCGCAGACAATGGGAGGCGGCGGCGGCCGCCGCTGAGCGCGGGGCGGGCAGCGGGGAGCGCATCGGCCGGGGCTGGCGTCCCGCTATGAGGGGAGCGGGGGGCCCCGGCGTGGGCTGAGCGTGGCGGTCGGACCCCGCGCCCCAGCTCCCCGCCCGGGCGGCCCGAGCAGGAGCGCTCCGCGGCGCAGCCTCGCGGCTCTGCCAGCTTCGCAAAGCGCCCGGGCGCCCCGGGGCGAGTACCGGCTCCCGGGGACTTGCGGGTGCGAGAGGGTGCCTGGCGCGGCGATGGGCCCGTCGGGGTGACCGGGGCGGCCTCCGAGTCCCAGCCGGTGCCCGACCCGCTGTCCGGGACGCCGCTGCCTTCTGGCGGCCGCCCCCGCGGTTGTTGTCGCGGGCTGCGGCGCACGGCGAGCCGCCCGAGGCTGAGGCGGCGTTGGCCCCGGGGCGGGCGCGGGGCGGCGGGCGGGGGGCGAGGAGCGGCCCTGTTCCCGCATGCCGGCCCGTGCCCCCCGGACCCGGCTGCCGACCCCGGCCCCGCGGCTCCAGCTCTCGGGCGGCCGTGCTCGCCGCCATGCCCGCGGCCGCTGAAGGGCGCCCGGCGTCGTCCTCCGGCGGGGCCGGCCCGAGCCCCAGCCCGAGCCATGCCGGCCAGCGCTAGCCCGTCCGCTGCGGCCGCCGGGGCGCGGGGCGGGCACCGCTGAGACCCGCCGGCGCTGCGGCAGCACGGCGGAGCTCCAGCTGGCTGCGAGGATGCGAAAGACGACAACCAGGTCTGGGGGGAGCCTGCTCTGCCCGCCCCTGCTGAGAGGGCTGCGCCAGATGCTGGCTGGAGCCTCCGCCGATGCCTTGTAGACTCCCAGGTCAGTCTTCTGGTGCCAAGTGTTGTCACATTATTTACCTGGAAGCAGGTAGAGGGACCCTAGAGGGGTCCGGGATCCCCAGCCTTTTGCAGGTGGATGTGCAGATGTGACAAGGTACTGCTTCCAGTAAGTATTACAGGATAATGTGTCATGCAGTGTTGTTTGGGTTTAAATCTGCATGCTTCTGTGTTGTCCTTCACTCTGCTGCACTTCCAGCGTAACTGCACGCTTTGCTGCTCGCTGTTTCCCCCCCTTTTCCTGTGCCCTCAGCTGTGGGACATGGTCGCGTTTCATTGTACTCGCCCTCTCTCGTTTGGCCCCAGCCCCTCCTGGGTGATATTTCGATGCAGCCTCAGAGTTGTGGCAGCACTTTAATTGTAGCAGCACGTGTGCGTGCAGCAGGACAGATTACATGTGAGTGCCTCCAGCTCACAGCCCTGCGTTCTGGGCAGCTGGTTCAGCAGAGGAGGAGGTTGGTAGCCCAAACCTTGGGGATCTTAGCCATGCTGGAAGCACACACCTACTCTGCACCACATTATTGTCAAACTTGTTTTGCAGCACGTTTCATCTGAAAGTGGGACTGGGAACGGGACTTCAGGAGACCCTGTAGGTCACTCACAGTTTAGATGTGGTAAACATGGCTGATCATGTCAGACTTTCTGAAAGCTTCCAGTGAAGGAGATCTCAGTTTCTTTTGCTCACTTGTTCCAGTGACTCTTGAGGTTGTAGTTTTAATGAGAGAAAACTTGAGTCGGGATTGTTGCTGTACATGTACATACATAGCATACACAGTACTGTAAGCACAGATACTGCATAACATGGCATGAGGTGTTTTTTCCTGTTTATAGCTCCTTTAGCAGGTAGCCCTTAGAGGAGGGAATCTCCAAGAGCTGTGGGTGGTAGCTATGTGCAGGTGAGCAGCAGCACAGCATGTTCTCTTAGGCTGTTGCGCTTTGCATACATTCAAAAGTGCATCTTGCACATGTTTCATATTGGCATCCATGGGAAACACAATTTCTGACCAGAGATGCAGAGGCTGACCTTAGGCAGCCAACGTTTTGCACAACTGACGAAATAGTACATGCAGGGATGTCTTTAGCAGTGTGCCCTACCTCTAAAATACACATGGCATGTCTAAAATCTTCCTTTGTTTGCTGAAGTAGCTGTTCCTGGATAGCATTAAAATCTCACCCTCTCTAAGACCTGAGGAAGAGAAGCCTGAAAAATAGGGCAGCAAGTGCTTTATTGAAGAAGTCAGCCTGAACCACCCTCCTTCTCTTCTCTAGTAATGGCATGATAAAGAAAAATAGAAGGGTGCCCTATTTTGAGGGAGCACTGGCTGCTGGGGATGATAGAGAGGAACACAGTAGTTCCAGATGGCATGGGAGTAATAGCTGAAGTCCTATAGCATTGGAAGAACTTTGGAAAAAGAGTTGCCAGTAAAAAATCATGCCTTGCTGGGTGGATTAATGGCTTTCAATCACTGACAATGCCTGTATGTGCAGGATGGTATGACTTCATTATTCCTGCCCATGCCCAGAAGTGTTCATTTCTTGTATGAAAGCACGGACTTTATTCAGCTGCTGCATCAGGCTCAGAGTGTACACATAGTGCTTCCCTCACCTCATGCATTAGTAGTTGTGGCATTTCTTGCTAATCAAAAGGCCTGGAAGTGACCTTCCTCATTAGCATAGATATGTATTTGTCCTAGAATACAAAGTAAAAATTTTAAGTGCTTTAATTTGCTGGTAGAGATCATGACCTGGAACAGCTTGCTGCTAAAGAGAGATTCTCGTAAGGTGCATTGAGAATGTTACGGCAATTTAATTTCAGAAATAGGTGTTTCTGCAACACTGACATCTCAGAAATCAGTACGAAGCCAGATCAATTTGATATTGCAACATGGAAGGTGTTCAGGGTTTGTACTGTATAGAAAAATTTAGCAAGATATTATAGACCAGTGACAGATGATTTGGAAAACAATAACAGAGCAGTGGCACTCTGAGTGATGTGTCCTTACACTGTTTCCAACCCCACCCACAGTTTGCCCTGGATGAGAGAATATGGAGAGTCTTGCTTGCTCTGCAAAACAGAAAAATGTCTTTGTGCTGCATGTTTTCTTTCACGAAGCTCAGCTGTCATACTTTTTCAGTTCAGACTGTGTGGGCTCATGCAGTGAACGATTTAACACAAACAGTGCCAGTAAAGAAACGGCACATGCTGAGAAGCCAGAGCCCTTGGCATGGCTTCTCCCTGCTACAGTATTTAAGCACAGTGCTTGGAACACACGCAGATGCAGATCTTGCACACCACTGTTAGTTCAGTGGTTAGGCAACTGTGGGGGAATAATTATATGCTGGGCAGATGCAGCACCCATGGAATGTGCAGGAAAGCATGGACTCTCATCCTTTAGTCGTTCCAGTCAGATACTGTCTGTCATTTTGGTTGTGCGGCATGGGAAAAAAACCCACAAACCTCCAGGTAAGAATGTGAAAAAAGAGCAAGTGGTATAGACACTGCTTGCTGCTAAGAAGTGCCAATTTATTTTTCATCTGTATTTTCAGCAGTATTTCCCCTGTAATAGTTCTAGCTGCACTGCCAAGTCACAAGTGGCACAGGCAGTTTCTTGCTGTTTTAAGCTTGCATGGCAAAAGGACAAAAGATCCTTTGGAATCTGTACTTGTCCAGCACAGCAGTGTGCAGAGATTAGAAAAGCAGCTCTCCATACTAATTTCTTAAACTTGGCCTGTCAAGCAAAGGAGGACTTGTCACTCACTGCTATGCCTTGGTGTCCTCTTAGCTCCGTGCCCTGGACCATGGTGGTGTTTTGGGTACCACACGAAGGAAGTGCAGGAACTGATGCTTGATGAACATGTGCCTTTACTACCTGTTGTGCTCTGAGCTGTGCCCACCTGCTGGGGACACTGCATGCACATCAAAACCAGAAATTTTAGAGTCTTTAGAAGAGGCCTTTGGATTAGATGACAGGGAGGGCCGTGCAGAAGAGTGGGTTGTCATGGGGGGTGTAGGGGAAGCGTTTGCAAGAGCTGTGTTTTAGTTCCCCTTTTAATAGAGCATCTGTGCAGTCAGGAGCTATTATCAGGCTGCACAAGGAGTGTGCTTCTACAGCCCCTAGTGAAAACTTGTGTCGTGTGAGTGGTTGGCATCTGTTTAGATTCTTACTGAGGAAATTCAGCATTTATTGGAGGACACCAAGGGAGAAAATGGAGGTGTGACTTCCAGAATCTAGGAGCCCAAACTAACTACTTTGCTCGTGCATTTTCCATTCACTGCGCCTGCTGTGGTGGCTCATCAAGCTGTTGGTGCAGGTCTGCTTTCAATTCATTATGAAGGGATCTGGGCTAAGAAAACACTACTAGATTAAATGATCTCTGCTCAAAAAACCTGGTAATGTGAAAGGATATCCGGGTTGTCTGGGCATAACTGTGCAAGCATACATGCTGTAGGTCTGTAAGATGCTAACTGATGTAAACAACCACATAGCCTTAGAGGACTTGCACCAGAATAGTTTTGCATCTCTAGAAATGTGCATAACTTGCTGTCATTACTGTGATCAGTAGTAACCTCTCTCACAGTACAAATGAAAACTGAGCTTGTTCTGCACTTAAAAGATGATTCATGTTTTAGGGAAATGAGTACGAGACTCAAACCAATTTCTTAGGACTGGTCAAAATCTGACCAAGCAGCTCCTCGTGGTTCCTCTCTGCTGGGACAGTTCAGCTCCCTGTGGGCTGCCACCACCTCACCCTCTTATGCCAGGGAATGATGGTGAGAAGTAATTTTGGTGTTACATTGTATCTTTCATGGAAACTATTCCTCTTCAAATTTAATAATAACAATGTTCAGAGCGTTTTCTGTGAAATTGTGAGGTATCTTGGAGATAGAGAAATGTGATTATTTGCGTCAGCTTTGGTGGAGGAAGCCTTGAAGAACAGCTTCAGAAATGCTCTCTGTAGTTTCCTAAAAATATTGTAATATTTTTTAGATTGATATGTAATGGAAAAACTCAATATCTAACTTTTTGGCTCACAAGAAAAAATACTAAATTTTATCATCAAAAGGAGAGTTCTTGGGAAAATATGCATTATGTATGTATATGTAAATATGTGATTATGTTCGTATCACGCATCTTTGCTGCCTTTGGACAGAGTGAGGGTGCTTCCAGTGTGAGGCGTCTCATTGGGCTGGGGCTGTCTAGATTTCCTGTAAAATAGAACAGGAAAAAAGCTTATTTGGACAGTGGTTTGTATATTGTTGAGGTGTTGTCTTCAGTGCACTGCAGGAGAGGTGCCTGTCATGAGATCTTACATTGGGTTAAAAGACAAGGATGTGGAAACTCTATTCCTGTAACTTCAGTGCCTGCTAAGTAGGTGGCCCTGCACAGACCCCTGAAACAAGCAAGACAGAAAAGATTATGACTAGCAAAATGAGAAATAATCCAGGATAAAGGGTCTTGAACTTCTCAGTGATACTTGTAACGTTCAGTCCTATGGCTCTTGTAGCCCATCCCTCAGTTATTACAAAGTACATCTGTTGGCTCATTAGCACTGAGTGAACTGTGCTGGCCATGGTTCAAATGCTCTCCCCCTCTCGCCCCCCCCCCTTTTTTTTTTTTTTGGTAGACCAATGAAGTGCACACACTTCAAGTGATTAGTCCCTTTTGAAAGAGCTACCTTGGTTTAATTGATAGCACAGTGTTATGGAAACACTGTACACTGTACATAAATAATTTTGAAATTGCCATTAGTTGTGGCTTTGTTTTAGCTGCTTAAGCCACAGTGTTGATCACCTGGAAAATGGGCAGCATAGAGATACCTTCCCTGCACTGCCACCCCACTGACCTCATTTGCTGCCTGGAGCTTTCTGATTTGAGGGTCTGCCCTGAGCTGGATAAATGCTGACAGTCTCTGCTATACACTGAGAGGGCCCCAACTCCCTCCACCCTGTGCTGGCACTCCAGAATGTTTCCACTTTGCATTTTACTAATAGTGGCACATTTCTAGCCTGCATGATCAGGTCAGAATCAGGTAGTCCTGCCCTAAATACTTTCCAGGAGCACTGCCAGGTGTCTCAATAGGAATACTAGATGGTGTTTCAAATTCTGTTTCCTAAGAAAACTTCCCTGCTTTTATTTCTTTGGTTAAGTGTTTCCGCCCGGGGACAGTGCTGGTGACAGACATGCCTTTGGTAACTTCAGTCTTCTGACAATAACTGACAGGAAGTTCTCAGGATCTTTAGCTTTGAATCAGAAAAGGTGGAGGCTTCATTACAGGTCATGGGGGCCAGAGACAAGAGCCTGCAGACACAAACATAGAGCCCTCCAGTTCTGTTTCACGATGGCTTCAACTTGGAAAAAAAAAGGGGTGAGGGGGGAAATAGTAATCTGCACAGTGTGCTTCTATATCTTACTGGAATAAGTTTTTCCTTCTGTTTCCGTGCAAACAGAATAATTATTCTCTCTTGACCTCTAAATGAGTAGGAGCAAATCCACAGAATCTTGCAGCCCTGGGCTTGTTGATCTGTAACACTGATTCAAGCCAAATTTCTTCTTTTGAAAAGATTCTACTTTTGCCTGTATGAGGTTGAAGGCTCAGATGCAATACCCAGCATATGTTGCCACTCTCAGCTCTAATAAAACGCGAGTACTGGTACCCAGCTAGAGAGAGTGGCGTTGCCTGTGCAGAATGGAGCCCTGCATGGCAAACCCGGACACTTTCCGAGGTGCCTGAGCTGTCACAGCTGTGTTTGCACACGCCTGCAGCGAGAGGGGCCGGCTCGTTGGAGCCAGGTCTGTGCCAGTCTCTGCAGTGGACGTGCTTTGCCTTGCAATGGGGAGGGAGGAGACAGCTGCTTGGACTGCACTGCAGCACACTGCAGCACTCCTGGAACAAAGATTTGCTGGGCAAACAGGACTTGTGTTGCTGCCATGTGCTGACCACAGCTCAGGGGGACAAGGCCCTGAGGCTGCATCAGCACAATGGGTATTTCCTCAGGTAACTGTCAGGCCTTTCCCAGAGGCTTTGCAATTAACACAACAATGGAAGGATTAGTAAGGCACTAATTATAGGCGGTTTGGACTAGTGAGTGCACCTCTGACATGAGGTTAGACAGGAGGTGTTGGCCACAATCCTTTGTCCCTGGCTCTTGAGCAGCCAGGGTGGGGGGGCTGAAGCTGTCCAGAAGGGAGTGGAGCTCTTGTCTGCTGTCAAACTACAGCAGCCTCTTGGTGAGAAGGGGACATCTCCGGCTACTGGACCTGAGCTGTCTCGTACCAATGGTCTGCAGTATAGTCCTTAGTGCAGTGTAGCAAAGATCCAGATGTCTCCAATACCCTTTAGTAAGAGTTGTGCCTTGGAGTATAGCGTACCAGTACTCCTGCAACCTTCCAGGGAGGACTCTGTATAACCAGGTCACTTGGAGAAGACTTACTTGTTTAAAACTTAAACAAAGCTTGTCCATTTTGGTGCACGTGTTCCTTTTGCTGTCAAGTGGGCTTTGTTCTGGGGTTGTCAGTGTTCTGTACCATCACACCATCTCCATGGATGCATGAAGCCAAACAGGATGAGGGCCGTCTTTTTTTCCCCCAATTTACTACATATGCCATTAGCTTGATAGCAAGATTCATTAAATGTTCCCTATCCACAAAGCAATCCTGCCCAGCTTCATGAGCTGCATGAAGCTTGTCCCTTATGGGTCACAGGACAGATCTCTGTGTCTGCAGCCACTCCCTCTGCACTGATTTGCCCTAAGCACAGAATCATTGCCTCAGTGGATCTCTGCAGCATCAGGTTCAGCAATGATCTGTTAACCTGTCTGAATCTCCCTGCCCCACCATTCAAGCGTTGGGAGCTGTGGAATAGCAATGTTACAGCGCAGGAAAAGAAAGTCAGTAGCACAGCCCTGAGACTTCTGCAGGGACCAAAGGGCTCCAGAGTTGCTCTACTTTCCAGAATGATGTTACGGGATTGTCCATGCCTGTATGCTGATTTCTGGTGGTTCTGTTTCTGACACGTGGCTGAAGCTGTTTTCCAAGAAAGGGAGCCTGCCAGAGAAGGAGCAAGTGTGCTGTTAAAGGCTCCTTTTCCAAAGCACAGAAGGAAGCAGAAGAGTCTTTTTCCTCCAGGTACCATTATTGCATGGTTCCAGGAGGCAAGGCAAGCTGAACTCAGGAGTCTTGTAAAGTAGGAGGATGACTCTTAAATGGCAGATATGATCCTACTGATGCTCTCTGAATGGGTATATTTGCTTAGAGTTTATTTGTGTTTTCAAAGACCATGCATTAACCCTGTCCATTATTGTGTGGATACAGCTGGACTCACAAGGAAATGGATCTGTCTTTTACCTGCGTTTTTAATTTTTCTGTCTGTTTTCTGTATGAAAGTTCCCTGGAATTGCAATCAGGGGGTTGCTGCAGGAACTTGAAGAGCTAGGATGCTGCAGGGCAAGTGTGTGTGTGGATTGCCAAGTAGAGCAAATCTCCTCTGTGACTTCCAGGGTAGCTGTTTGTGGCTTCCTGCAGTTGGCTGTCAAAACCTGAGCTTGCTTTCCATGGAAATACCCTTATTCTGGCTTTCTCTAACCTAGATAACCAGTTCAGGATGTCAATATTGGAGCGACTTGAGCAGATGGAGAGGAGAATGGCTGAAATGACGGGCTCCCAGCAGCACAAACAAGGAGCAGGAGGCGGGAGTAATGGGAATGGGAATGGTGGAACGCAGGTCCAGGTATGAACCCCGCTGTGTCCAGAAATGGCAGCTTTATGCTTTCTTACCAGAGTTTGTTTCTTGGGGGGAGGGATTTGGAAAGGATTATAGTTTGTCCTAAATAATAAATCTGGTTTGTGGGTGTCCAACAGCAATTGGGTTTCAGTCACGTTGGCCACTATCTCAGTACTTGTAGAAGCGGAAAGCTGCCTCCTTGAGGCAGGTTGCAGCTCCTCTCCATGGCTAAATTGGAATATGTGTGGTGTTTCAGTGCGTTTCTGGGACTGGGACCCTGGGCAGCTGCTTTGAGAGCCGCGTGGTGGTGGTGTGCGAGAAGATGATGAGTCGTGCTTGCTGGGCAAAGTCCAAACACTTGATCCATTCAAAGACTTTCCGAGGAATGACACTGCTCCACCTTGCTGCTGCCCAGGGCTATGCTACACTGATCCAGACCCTCATCAAATGGCGGTAAGACCCAGTCCATTGGACTCGGGGGTTTCAGTACAGGCATGGCAGAAGCATATATAAACTCTGCTCGGTCCACATTTCTGGTAATCCTGTACAAATAGTCAAGTCCCTGAACTTGTTCCCATCCCCTGATCTGATGGGACCTGTCTCTTGAGAGAGTGAGTCCAATCACTGGATATATCCTGCTCTTCAGGTCTGGTGGGGGCACTACCTGGAGTAAATACGTGTGTTGGGGGCACGTGCACGGCCACTTCTCTGTGGTGTGGTGCACTGGGTAGAGCTGTGCGTAGGCTATGATCCTGACATGGCTACAGAGCACCATTTGTTCTGTTGTTTCCCCTGCAGCACTAAACATGCAGACAGCATCGATCTGGAGCTGGAAGTTGACCCTTTGAATGTGGATCATTTCTCCTGCACTCCTCTGGTAAGAGCAGAGTCTGAAATTCTGAAAGAGCCTGAGGACCCTCTGGAGTTCTTTCTGATGTGTTATTTTCCTAATGTGTTTCATTCTCTGGAGAGTAGATATTCCTTGTGTGTCTCTGCTCTGTACATGGTAAGACATGGTACTGTCAGCTTCCTAGGATTTTGTTTTGAGAGAGCACACAGAACAAAAACCTTGTCGTTGAGTAACATGAGGAAAGGGGACAGACAAGTGGTTCTACTTTGTGTTTTACACAATATCTAGTCTCCACTATCGTCCTAGGAAAAGAATTCTGCATGACTTCTTTCGCGTTGTTCTCTGTAACTATGTAATTGTAGAGATTGTAAAGTCATTACAGTATCTTGGTCATTGGAATCATGAAATCGTGACTGAGAACTTAGACAAGTAAAAAGCCAAAGCAGGTGGAACCAGAATTTCCAGGTTACAACAGCAAAGTATTGATTTTATTGGGCCCAACCTTTTGTCCTGTTCTGACCTCAGAGATTCCTTTGCATGTGAGGCTGTTCTGTCTCTGCAGTGATGCTGATGTCACCAAAAAAAATCCCGAATCAACCCAAAATTTATTACTAAATAAAGTAGTCACACAGTCAGCTTTATTTGGCAGATGGAGGTTTCTCTGTTGTAGAAGAGAATAGCATGTATTTGGTCCTCTGTAATGGCCTTTTGTTGGGATGGGATGGTTATAAAAGGCATTTGCTGGCTTCATGCATGTCACGATTATGTTTATCAGAGTCATTTTTCCATGAGCTGGGGACCAGACCCCACTGCACTAGCAAGAAGGGAAGGAGAAGGCAGGTTGCCTAAAGGGTCAATTATCTTTTCTTCTTTAGATGTGGGCATGTGCCCTGGGCCACATGGATGCAGCTGTTGTGCTGTACAAGTGGGACCGCCGAGCCATCTCTATTCCTGACTCCCTTGGGAGACTGCCACTGGCCATTGCTCGGTCTCGGGGCCACGTGAAGTTGGCAGAGTGCTTGGAGCAGCTACAGCGAGATGAACAAACTCAGCTTGGACAAAACCCCAGGATTCAGTGCCCCTCAAGCACAGACTCCAACACAGAGAACTGGGTGTCCCAGTGGCACAGTGAGCTTGTTGCCTCTCAGGAGCCTCAGAAGGGAGTCACAGTGATTTCCAGTACAAACACAGGTAAAACAAACTGGAGGGCATGCACTGTTTTGCTGTCATTTGAGATGTGAAAACATGGGAGCAAGGAGGTCACCTGAGCAGTGGATGCCACCTGCAGCCCTGCTGTCCATGCTTAATTCTTTTCTTCTGCTCTGTACACTTGCATAAGCATCAGGAAGAGGAGTGAATGCCTGCTTTGGAAAGAGACGTGTGTCTTAGGAGTAATTGAGTCATTATTCTCCCTGGTGATTGTTACTCCCTTTGCACTTCCTGTTGGGTGTCATGGATCACGGCACAAACTTCACTCTTCAGCTCTGAGGCAGAAGCTGTTGATGTTCCTATAGTGATTATGGATTACGTGTTTAGTTTTAATTATTGATCTGTTTGTTTCCAGAGCTGAGACGGCCAAGATCAGAACCTTCCAGTTATTACAGTAGTGAGACTCAGAAAGATTACCCTGCACCCAAAAAGCATAAGCTGAGCCCTGAATATTTTCAAGCCCGGCAAGAGAAGCTGCTTTCCACTGCGCTGAGCCTGGAGCAGCCGAGCATTAGGAAGCAGAACTCCAGCTCCAAGCAATCCTCCACTGAGACAATCAGCCCCAGTGAACGGATGAAGGCATATGGTCGGGAGCTCTCCCAGCACATCCCAGAGGTTACTGGGTACCGGGGCTCTGGCAGCCAAGCAGGCATCAAGTGGAACCCAAAAGACATTTATATCGGTGTGTCTGCAGTGCAGGTGGCGGGGAACCAGAAAGGGACTGCCCTGGGGAAGGATGCTGTAGCCCATCGGCTACGCCAGCGAGAGCAGATGAATGTGCTGATGATGGCTGACAGGGAGATGGTGGATGCAGAGCTCTTGTCCTACAGAGACAATGCAGGGGATGAGGACTGCTTACACCACATGGACGAGCTGCAGGTAAACATATGCACAGCACCGAGATCGGTGGTCTTGGAGAACACGGTGGCTTCACAGAGGAGCCTGACTGTGGGAAGCTCCTGTGGAGGCTTCTAGAGACACTGAATTGTACTTTGAGAAAGAAGATGGTCATACAGTCAGTGTGTACTTTCTTCCAATTTCAATCTGGACAAAAGGCTAATCGTTAGCATTTAGGATCATGCACTGGTATACACTTCAACATTGTACAGAATGCACAAAATTGTTTGCAGTTGTTCAAGGAAAAAGGAAAAAAGCAGAACCTCCTGCTCACAGCAGTACATGAGACTAAGGTGGCCCCATAGCCCTTTGGGAACCCAGCAGCAGTCCCTACAAAGACAAGAAGATCGAGAGGGGTAGTGCTGTGGTTGCAGGCAAAGCCACTGCACTTTAGAGGGCAAGGAGGTAAGAGTGGAGAAGGGGAGAGACAATGGGTTTGAGGAAGGAAGAATCACGCTAGGTATGGAATA
Organism: Pseudotriccus pelzelni; assembly: GCA_035584735.1. NCBI lineage: Eukaryota > Metazoa > Chordata > Aves > Passeriformes > Tyrannidae > Pseudotriccus > Pseudotriccus pelzelni. Next base: position 3,478,808 of record JAWMRA010000052.1, on the reverse strand, counting down.
GAGGAAGTAAAAGTACAGGAGAAGGAGAGACATACAAGAAATAGTGGGAGAAAGGTACTGTGGTTGTCTGAGCAAAAAGAGTAATGGGAGCGCAGCCTTACCTGTGCTGCCTGGGCATCTCTGAATGTTCTCCTCTGGCTGGTATAACACGAATGAAGCATATCATTGCAAAACAAGAACCATTTTCTGTTATCACTATTAAAAATTCTGTGAACCTTGGTGGGCTGAAGGATATCATGTAGAAGGATTCCTGACAATGTATTGTCCCAAGGTTTTTAAATTCTCTTGATGTGCCTTTATTGTCCTGTCATGCTCTACTGCACATCTCATCAAAAGAGTGGCGAGATTGCTTTTCCTTTAGAAACAAGATACCAGTGACAGCTGTCAGTAGCATAGAGTAAGGGCCCAGAGACATTAACCTTTCACCAGATCTCTTGGGGTCCCCATAAAGAAAAAAAGGAGTCTGGGGAATATGAAACCCCACAGTGTTTTGTCTGAAGAGACAGAAAATAAAGTGAGCACTAATTAATGAATTTCTCCTCAGTGCTGAGACAAACCATAGACTCCAGCTTCCACAGGTTTGGGGAAGATGGGGCATTTTGTCTAAAGCTGAGCTATAACATGAAAGCACAAGGCACCTTCTACCAGACAGCAAAAGTTTGCTCTCCTTTCCCCCTTGACAGGTGAACATGATGACACTTGCAGAGCACATTATTGAAGCTACGCCTGACAGGATCAAGCGGGAGAATTTTGTGCCAATGGAATCACTGCTGGTGGAGAGAACAGACAGTGCTGCCATGAGCACCACCATGAGCTGGCTGGCCAGTTACCTTGCTGATGTTGATCACTTGCCGAGTGCTGCACAGATCAGGTCCGTGAGAGCTGTGAGGTTGCTCTGGGTTTTGTCACGCTGTGAGTGCTGAGCAGTATGACTCTTCAGCTTGCAGATGCCAGTTCTCAATGAGACTTGGTGCTGACCTTCCAAGTCCGGTCACACTCTTGTGCTCAGGCACCACAGCTACAAATTCATGGAATAGGGGGATTCACTCCAGTGCCATGTCTGTGCAGTGCAGTGCAGTGCAGTACAGGCAGGCTCAGGGATTTGGGGTGGTGCTTGGAGAGAGGGAGGGGAGCATAAACTTCTGTCTTGAGCTCAGAAATGTTGTTGTCCTTATCTGTGATACAAGCCTTGATGCTTTGTAAGCAAATAATTCCCACTGTGATTGGTATTTCAGAAGTCTGTATAGTGAACCCCTGACCCCTTCTTCGAACACCAGCTTGAGCCCTGCAGGCTCACCAATCAGTGAAATAGCTTTTGAGAAACCCAGCCTTCCCTCAGCAGCAGACTGGTCCGAATTTCTGAGTGCGTCCACCAGCGAGAAGGTAGAAAATGAGTTTGCACAGTTAACTCTGTCTGATCATGAGCAGAGAGAACTCTATGAAGCTGCCAAACTCGTCCAGACAGTGTTCAGGAAATACAAGGTATGTGGCCCAAACGTCCAGTGTCTTCCTTTGTAAGGTGTGAGAGAGTATTTGTTACAAAGCAAAATGTGGGTAATACCGATTCCTGGGACAAAAATACTGTCTCTGTCATAACCTTTTCAATGCTTCTGGCATTTGCTTGTTTGCTCAGCAAATACCATCCTGGGGAGAGCATGCCATGCCATGGCACACCCACTGTGCCACAGCAGGGCTCACAAAGCATATCCTCAAAATGTACCCCAGAGGTTCTGGGTAATCGCCTGCTTGGTGTAAGGATGCATTTTGAGGGTTTGTTCCTTATGCGGGTTGACAGTAGAGACATTTCCAGGAAATGCCTAGGCCTGAGTCAGACCAGGTAGCACTCACAGGAGACGTTTGCCCTGTAAGCAGCTGAGAGCTGCATCATCTGGCCTGGATTTTGGTGCACTCTTGACTACTTACTGCTGCTTTCCTTCTCCATACAGGGTCGTCCTCTCCGGGAACAGCAAGAGGTGGCTGCTGCTGTTATTCAGCGTTGCTACCGAAAGTACAAACAGGTAATGAAGGGAGTGAAATTTTATGAAGCACATGTGAGTGCCGTGAATGCAGCCCTTTGTAATGGAAATTATCTCACTGTTCCTCTGGTATGCTTTTCAGCATGCAATAGTGAAATCCTCTGCTCAGGCAAACTTGAAAAGGGAAGAAAATTCGTGTTCTGCATCTTAATTTTGGAGGGAATCCTTGAAATTATTTAGTTTGTGATAATGCCTGCATTTTTGCTATGAGATGGAGGGCGGTAATGTATTATTCCCTACTGGCCTTTATGCATGCCACAGCCTGAGGAGACTATTCTCCGACTAGTTGCTTGCCAAATTTCATTGTGAAATTGAAGTTGGTTTTGCCTTTGATAAAGGCAAAGATGAAAAGTAGGTTGTTTTATTTTGCACATACTAAACTTTTAAACTATGGGAAATCACCTGTCATAGCTAAATGCAAGTTTTTCCAGGACTGAGAATGTTCTCCACACACTAGTTGGAGACATGTTTTCAGGCTGAGTTCTCAACCCCAGAAAAAGAAGATGCTTTTCTTTTTTGGTTTTTGGTTGGGTTTTTTGGTTGATTTGGGATTTTTTGGTTGTTGTTTGTGGGCACTAGAGCCCATATCCTGCTTTGCCCTTTACCCTGCCAGACACCATCTGTTTGATGCTTGGCAACACGTTACATAAAGTGACAGGCGAGAGATGCCTGTGCTCTTTTACAGCCTCATATTTATTTGGGAAGTCTTTTTAGTGTTAGGTGACTGCATCATAATTCACATCAATCCATCACATGGCTTTCATTCTGGAGTGATGTTTCCTGTAATAGGGAAGCTTAATTCCTTTCAAAAACTGCTTGACAAACTACTTTGTTTTGGATCCTGGAATCGCTTCTTTTTGAAAGAAGATTGTTTGGGGTTTTTTGGTTTGTTTTTTTCATTCTTTATTTGCAGAACTAACATTAACTATGTATTTTTCTGTTTCTCCCTAAGCTTACTTGGATAGCCTTGAAGGTAATACAAATACAGACAATATTTTGGAAACAATTCCCCGTGGGTCACTAACTTTCGCATTTAGGATAAACCAGGAGAACCTGGCATTTGGACAAATGTTTTTGCCTGTGGTTGAAGTATCACTGACAAACCAGACCTTGTAGGAGATGTGTGGGGACTTCTGTGCCACAGCGTATCAACTCACATGAGCAGTGATGGGCTGAGGTCAGGGAGGGGTTTGCGGCCAGTTTCCTGAGGACAGGCTTTCCTTCGCTGCTTCTGATCAGCCATCACTTGGTGACCTTTGCTTTGGCATTTGGGGAGCAGAGAGTGTTTAACCCACCCGTGCAGCCTGTCCTCCGTGTTCTGCTTGCCTGCCTAAGTATGTTGACCGTTCATCTTAGAAATACCTGTGTCCTGAATTCCTAAGACCAACATCTCAGTATGTTGCTACTCGTGCTGGAGGCACAGCTGTTGATGCCAGTCAATAATTTTCTGCTGTAAAGGTGGGTTTCCCGGCTGTGCAATATCTTGCTCTCATCAGATTCTAGAATCAACTGAGCTTTTCTCAGGGCTACCCGCAGGCAAAGCACGCTTTTCCCGGAGAGCATGTATCCTTGGAGTAATATTCCATCCACAGCTTCCTCCTGCCCCACAGTTTTGTATCAGGCTGTTCTGTCAGCACAAGTGAGTTGAACTCTGGGACACTGTGATTGCTGAGGCTTTCCTGTTCATAGATCTCCACTGATCCTCTTCCCACCATAGGGAACAAGAGGAGGAGAGGGGACAGCTAAGCAGGTCTTAAAGCTGAATGCAAACATACTGGGGTCTGGTCTATCCAGTGACTGCTGATTTCTCTTTGAAATCCTTATTCCTTTACTTTGTGACTGCACAGCAGAGATCAGCACAGGCTTGTGACTAGATTTGAACAGTCACAGTTCACATCACAGGTTTGTATTTGAACCCTTCTGTTCAGGGGTTTGTAACTCAGCCACAAAAGTCCCATCTGGGCTAAAAATTTGAAGGAAAACCATGACCAGCCCATGAGTGGACTTCTTTAAACCAGCAGATTTAAAACCGCAATCTGATCCATTTAATTTAAAATGTTAAAAAGAAAAGAAAGGAAAAAACCCAATAGAAATTAATAATGACAAAATATAACTGCTCCTCATGACTGCTTCAATTCCAAAAAGTGAAATTTGGTAAATGGTGCCCTGTGATGATATTGAAGGGGTTTGTTTTTCGCTTTGGAGTGGTGTCGGGAGGGTTATTTGTTTACTTTTTGGAGTTTTTGTCCCAATAGATAGGAAAATATTGAGATGGGTTAAGACATTACCCTGTATGGGACAGTAGCCGCTGCTTCTGTCTCATGTCTGATGAAGTGAGCAGAAGTCAAAGCTGATAAAATATCCAGGAACAACAGCCACATCATTTTGGAAGTATTAAAACTTACCAGATAAGATCAGCACACACTGAAAGCCTCTGATATAGTGTTAGTTCAGTGGTATGAGAGCAATTGAGTGCAACTTCTGTACATTATTCTGCATCTCCATCTTAAAAAGGATTAAAAATATACATGAATGCAAATGGTTTCTGTCACGCAGTCATCTCTTTGCGTGCTGTGAAAGGAAGAGGATGTAGAATAAGGAAGATTTTCCTTTTTAAGAGTTTGTGCTTGCTTTATTTGGACTCACAGGCCTAGAAATATTACAGTGCTAGATGGAATTTGGGATGTGTGTGACTGCTCATGCAAATTTGTGAGTTCACTGGATGCTTGTTATGGATCTCTAATGAGATTTAGTTTTGCCTTTGACTTAGGCTCAGTATTAGACTTGCCTTAATTAGCTGTTGTGGGTTTAGGGGTTTGAGTTGTTTGGGGTTTTTTTAAGTTATAATTACTCCATTTTAAATGCTTGGATTTAAATGGACATATGAGCAATCAAAACTTTTGCAGTATTGTGCTGTTACAGAGAAACAGAAAACGAGCTGTTGAAAAGTGAATTGTCCTAGGAAAGTGGAATACACTTATAAAGAGCAAATTTGGTTCTTACAAAAGTAATTAGTTTAAAAGATATTTTAAGATGAAGAAACAAAAAGGTGTATTTTGGTCTTAGTTATTTTGTTAGCAATTTGGAACAGTCACTCAAACTGCTTTATCCCTATAGTCACTTAGTTGGGCATATTTTGCAGCTGTTGTTATGAGTTTTTACAACAAGGCCTGCCTAGAACCGAGCATCCCAGGCTCTGTAATGCCATTCCTGTATGCAAGGGAAAAGCAATTCCCCCGAGTGCAGTCAATGCTCTAACACAGACCTGCTGCAGTGCAAACACAGCTCAGCTCCACTTGTTCCAAAGTTGTTCATAAGTGCACTTGGATCTGGTCATTAGCACGGACATGCAGAGCCTCTGCTAGCAAGGTATTAAATGACATCTTGGAGGGCTGAAGCCCCTCTGCTCTAGAAACAGGCTGAGAGAGTTGGGGCTGGTCAGCCTGGAGAATAAAAGGCTCCATGGAGACCTCACTGTGGCCTTTAAATACTTGAAGGGGCCTTTTAAAAAAGATGGGAAAAGACTTTTTAGTAGGACTTGTTGCAATAGGACAAGTGATAATGGTTTTAAACTGAAAGAGGGTAGATTCAGACTAAATACAAGAAAGAAAGTTTTTAGGATGAGGGCGGTGAATTACTGGCACAGGTTGCCCAGAGATGTAGATGCCCCCTCCCTGAAAACATTCAAGGTCAGGTTGGATGGGGCTCTGAGCAACCTGATCTACTTGAAGATGTCCCTGTTTATGTTGGGGAGTTGGACTAGATGACCTTTAAAGATTCCTTCCAACCCAGACTGTTCTATGAGTGTATGAATGTCATCAAACTATTCCCACAGCAGCAAACCAGGTGATTGCTTTCTTGATGCAAATGAAGTTCTGCCCCTAGTCTTACAGTTGTTCCAGTTTGCTGTCACCATTTTCTCATACAATTCCCCATCAGTGAAAAGATACTCATTTGCTTCTTATCATGTCTTAGTGGCTCAAGAGTGTTTCACTGTAGGAACCTGCATCTTACTGGAATGCCTCAGCTTCTCTTTGTTTCTGTTGTAGTATGCACTTTATAAAAAGATGACGCAAGCTGCCATTCTTATCCAGAGCAAATTCCGAAGTTATTATGAGCAGAAAAAATTCCAGCAGAGCCGACGAGCTGCGATGCTGATCCAGCAGTACTATCGCAGCTACAAAGAATGTGGGAAGAGGAAGCAAAACCGTCGGGCAGCCACCATTGTGCAACAGAAACTCAGGTGAGCTGCTGGGATGACAGATGCTATTGGAATCTTTATATGTTGTTTTCACACTCTTCAGAGCTGTACTGTTACTTACAGATAAAGGCTAGTGTGAAAAGGACTGTGATTCATAGGATAATTATTCTTGCATTTAGTAGTATTCTCCCCAGTTTTACCTGCACTTCAGTGTTGGGGTTTTTTGTGTTTAGAAGCAGTCTGCTTACCAAGAAGCAAGATCAAGCTGCTCGCAAGATTATGCGGTTTTTACGACGCTGCCGCCACAGGTATGACACTGTCTTTTGGTATCTGCCCTTCCTTAGAGCGATGTGACAATATTCAAGTGTGTCCACAATGAGTGCAGTGTAAAGTATAATAGAATCAGCTTGCTACAGGTGTTCTAATCAAAGAACAAAGCTGAGCTGCTTCCAAGATAGACTGTTAAAACTGAAATCTCTAACTTAGGACTGTTGCTGAAAGAAAATTGTGTTCAGCTCCCTTGCTGATATGGTAAAGCACCCCAGGTTGTGTGACTTTAAAAGCTGGACTTGAGGAAGTCTGAAAAAAAACCTTGTTAAATCACAGCAGTAGCTTTGTAAGTGCTGCACAAAGCATTCATGGTGTATGCGAAAGTGCAAAATGTGACAATATCTGATGTGTGCTGGAAATGCCTTTCGTTTGGTCACAGGATCGTTTGGTTGACTCTCCTCAAGTGCACATTCTTTTTGATGTGGATAGATGGAATGTGCCGGCAGAGCAGCAGACAAGTTAGTTCACATCAGCCACTCCACACATACTGCAGTGAGCCGAGAGCACAGACACAGACATGAAGATGAACCGTCTCCTGCCAGTGCGGGAACATGTGTGGGCTTGCCAGAGTGCTCCCTGTGGCAGCCAGCTCTGCCGTACCAGTGCTCTGCTACAAGTGGGGTGTTTGGTTTGGTTTTCAGCTGAAAGGATCCCCTAAATTATCAGGTTGCAAACCAGAACTTTGTCTGGACAAAGGTGAATTCTGAGATTTCTGACCCTGCTCCCTCCATTCTCACTACCCATGCATTTCATCCACTCAGGAGCTGGTCAGACCTGATGCATTTTGAAGCACGTTTAGTTCAGCACAGTGCCGTTTGAATAAGGAGAGCTCTCAGAGAGGCATACGATAGACTTGATTTTAGAAACAGACTTGGTCCTTATTGCAGGATTTCAGAGCTGCAGTTTGCAGGAGGTCAGTGTGGCTCATGCTATTGAAGGACATCTTAGGGGAAGAAACGTGAACAAGAAAGAGGGTTTTGTAGTTCTCAAGCCATTTCCAAATGCACTTGAAACAGCCACAGTTATTGATGGGGAAGCACAGGAGGCTTCTTGTTTTTGGCAGGGCATATGGAAGAGGCCAAAAGGTGTGCTTGTTGTGCAGAATGTCCATCTGAAGCAGGTGGAGGCTCAGAACTTCTGTATCTTCTCAGATCTGCTTGAGATCCAGGCAATCCCTGGGGAAGCTATGTGCCAGATTGCCATCCATGGAGGCTCTGGGGTCAACCTGACAGAGGCTTTTACAGCCACCTCACACACAGGCGCAGAGAATATGCCAGGCGTTCCCACCAACATCCAGGATGTCCCATGGACTTCAGCTGGGCTCAGTTAAGACTCCAGCTGTTGAGTAACATAGACTATTCCCAGGTTTAAATTGCCCATGATTCCAGCAGTTCTTGACTTCAGCGCATAGCCTTTCTCTTTCTCAGTGTCTCCTGTTTCCTTTGTAGAACGAGATCCTGTTCATTTGCACCACTGAATTTTGCAGGCAAGACCCTTCCCTTTGCCTGTGGTCAGTCTGTTCTCTCTAGCAGCATGGTCGCTGCTGCTGGGCATCTCTGCAGGATGGCTTTAGCTCTTGAGTAGTTACGGACAGGAATTCAGGAGCAGGGGGGATTCATTGTCCTAAGGCTCTCTCTGGTTTATGTCACACTGGGCAGTGCTTGAGTTTCTGCAGCAGTGCAGTCCTGTCCATGTCCAGAGGCACTTTGTTAGCGGTTGTGGTTACTTGGGAATTCGTCCGTGGTTCTTGGCTAGAGTGCAACAAAAGCAAAAAGTGACTTATTTCCACTGAAGATGTTAGCTGTGTTTAAAAACACCCTTACCTTTCCTTCTGAAGTAGTTTTTTTCCTGTTAAAATTGATCAAAGTCCACTTTAAACCAATTCTGAAAACTCTTTCTCCACTCGCATTCAGAACAGCTGTTCTATTTTGCTTAGTAAAGTTTTGGCACAAAGGCTCAAATAACACAAGGGTGATTCTGATCACCTTGAGGATCTGATCTCCTGAACTCAACATTTGTTGCTTGACTAGAAGGTATTTCAGGTGTTTGAGAGAGTTAATGAGAGAGGTTCTGCATTATGGGAGCTCTCAGTAGTGGATGCATAGATGATGAAAATCAGAAGTGTCAGTTTTGGTTGAGTATGTTGTTAGAGAAGACACTAATGCTCTGGTAGCTGATTATTCTCAGCTGTCACAGGGACAAGAGGAGTCATTCAGCAGCAGCAGTCTTTCTGACCATCAGACATGTATCTTTTCCCTTTAACTTTGAACAAAAAAACCCCCATATTTATTCATCTATTGTCATATTTTCAAAAATCTGGTGAAAAACATGCATCAGCCATAACATGGTATCAACATGACTTGTCACAGAAGTGTTGTTTTGTTGAGAATGAGAACCAGAAACTTCCTGGCCTCCCAGGAGAGCTTTATCCATCCTCTCACGGTGCCTGTCAGCTGGCACTTGACTGACTTCCAGCCTTACATGTCCGGTAAGCTGATCTGCCTCCAGGCACACTGCCCTGCGTGAGGCAGAACCAAGGCTTTGTGAATTTAGGGATTTGGGGAAGACTCCACCTATTTAGTGATCGCCAGATATGACACATCTAGAGCTGCAAGGAAATCTGGGAGCTCTGAAGTGGGTTTGGATTTGCTGGTCCGAATCCACGTATGGTAACATCTTTCACTGGGAAGATAGCCTCCTATTTCCTGTTCTTCCTCTGATTTGTAAGAAACTTTTACTCTTCTGAGGGGATACCTGGACCATTGCTTGGCTGTGATTATGATCTGCAGTGGTTTCTATGGAGTAGCATTTGGAATGAGACAGAAAACAGATATCTGATTGCTGCAATGGAAGGCAGGATGCAGCTAGATATGCCATGGGGATGACAGTGTTGCGTTTATTCTACTTGCTTATAACTTTCTGCCCTAAAAAACTAAACACAGGACTGCTCTTCCCTGGTAAAGAGGAGTCCCATAGGCAGGAGTGGGAAGGGTTCTTTCTCTCCAGGCAAGCAGAAGTGCTGTCTCCTCCTTGAAGTGAAGCTCTGGGTAAGGTATGGTTGTTGCCATGTGTGTCTAATGGCTCTTTGGTATTGTTTTGCACTCTGAAGCCCACTGGTGGACCATAGGCTGTACAAAAGGGTGAGTGTAGCTGCCTGCTAGCCAGTTCCTCTCTTCCATTTTAAATATATTTGCTTTCTGCTTGCTTGCATGGGGCTGCAGCCGAGATATGCCAGTTAAGTTTCACCTCCATTAATTATATAAAAGAATCCTGTACAAACTAACCCTACTGCAATGACTAACACTGCTGCTTTTGTAACAGGACAGAGCTCTGCAGTAGATGTTACCGATGCATGAATTTGTGAAAAAGGACATGTATATTCATCATGGGCATGCTTAGATGGCATTGTTGGTGGGATATTTTTTCAGTATCCAAAATGGCTGTTAGTAGATGTTGGAACTTGTCAAGGTCTGCACTCACACACACTGAAAGAGTACCGATGCCCGCTGTCATGGACAGCAACAGCATTTGGGCTAGAGTGTAGGAAGCTACAGTTCAGGTGCAGCCTGCTCTAGATGAGTATTTGTTTCTGCCTGAGCCAGATGGAAGTGGAAGAGCTGCTCACGTTGCTTTTTACTGCCAGAGGTGGTTAAGCACCAGTGTTTATCTTCTAGACGTTGGTCTTTGGTAAGTTACACATCTGGTTGCCTTATAGGGCCAGCTTTTTGACAACTGCTTCTCTCATGTATTAATCCACTCCTCCAATGGGAAGGAAAACAGACTTGAAATGAAGATGCTGTAACTGTGTTACAGTAAGTGCCAAGAGAGCTTCTGTTGGGAGTCTCGTTCTCAGCGTGAAGAGAGTCCACTCACCTGTGTGCTTAGAGTCACATTAGCGGCTGGTTTGCTCCCTGAAAGGAGGGTGGGAATTAGGTGGGAGCATTCCTGTGGCAGGTCACAGCCCCAGCACAAGCGGGGAATAGCCTGGTGCTCAAGGCACCTGCCTGGATTGTCAGCAGGCTGCTCTGTTCCATCTCCCTTCAGAGGGTGTTAGGGCAGCAGGGGTTTTGTCAAAAACTGCCATCAGAAATACCATCGTTTGTGTGCTTATTGTTCCTGTTTTCAGCAAGGGAGGGGAGGCAGACGGGAGGGATGGCCTGGACTCCTGCTTCCATTTAACATTCAGAAAAGAAAAAAAAATGTTGATCATGGAGTTTTGCTGACTTGGAATTGCGGAGATTATTTTCAAGACTCAAGAGTGAGAGTATGAATTGCGCTTAAGCCTGCTGGAGACATCGTTATTTGTTTAACAGCCTAACAAAGAAGCAGCAGCTAAAGACATTTGTTTCCAAACTATGATGTTTATGCTGCCATTTTTTGTTGTGTATACTCAGTTTTTTACAAATTAAAATTTGGGTTCTTTAGTAACAACAGATGAAGTTAGAATGGGAAGAAATGGGGGCAAAGGCCCAGATGTGCCCTGAGGCTCTGCAGGGCTGTGTGGCATAGGTGCAGCTGACAGGCTGGTTGTCAGCACTGCAGGAGAAAGAATTGTTGCCCTTTAAAGCTTTGTGTATGTAACAAATAAGAAATTATCAGGAAGCAGATTCTGGAAGTTTGGTAGCATTTGAAGGTTTTGCCTTGGAATGGCCAGTGATGTGGGGATTGATGGGGAAATGAGGGAGCTCTCTGCTTGTCTGGAAAAAGTAAACTGTGAGCTATCAGAAAATGCACTGGCTGCTGTTCTACTAAAGTAAATCTGTTACAGCAAATGATTCTCTGCATTCTGATAACAACCTCTGTGCAAGTGCTGCTGGCATGCATACCCACAAGATAAGTATTCCTGGGCCTTCCTTGAAGTGCATTCCTGCACTCCTTGAAGTGCACAGGCTGACACATCCCCCTGTGCTGAGGGAATGCCTGCAAATGTGTCTGTCTGTAATAAGCAGGTTGGATGTATTCTGTACACAAGCTGTTGTGCACATAAATGATGGCAGCATTTGCTTCTGTGTTTCAGTTTTAAAGCCTTTTCAGATTGATTTGATTATTTTTTCTGGATTTATTTGGGTTACAGTACACCAGGATCAGCAAAGAGAGAGAGGCAGGAGATTTTACTGGCCAACTCTTGTGGGACAAAACTTGACGTCTTTCTGCAATAGAAATTAAAATACCTTCTAGGAGAAAAAAACCCCATCTAATTACTGGTGCCTTTAAGTACGTTTTCATCTCAGTGGAGAGATTTCAGCTACTCACAGTAATGTTTGCCTGCTCATTGGTCAAACAGTCTGCTATAGCCTCCTGCAAAGGAGAGCTTTGCTCCTAGTCCCGGTATAGAGATGAACAAATTGCACAGCGTGACCCCCTCTGCGACACCCTTGGCAGGAGCGGTTCTGGAGCCAGTCACACGGAGCAAGGCTTTGCACATCACTAGGCCAGTCAGTCACTTTCTGCCTACGGCAGAACTTCTCTCCTCTCTGGGGCCAAAGAAGTGCACTTGTTACATTTGGTCACAAGTAACAGAAATTGTATTCACTCCTAGCATCTTTCGTGTACAAATAGATCCCCTTACCCCCCACCACATTCTCATTGGTTAGATTAAATGCTGCTCTCTGGTTTGGGAGTGTGTGCATGTAACACACACTGAAACCTGGAGTCAGTTCTCTGGTAAGTACAACTTCATTTCATACCTTGAATAAACAACATCTACTATGTTTTCTTGTTCTCTGCATACTCTTCCCTCTTTTGGCATTTTAGCAACAAACGTTTTGCTACCCTGTGCATCTAGGACTTGTATTTTTGGTGTGATTTTTATCCATGCTGTGCAGGAGACACTGGATTGGAGGACCTGGTTTCTTATATCTCTTAGTAAGACTGAGAATGGGGGAAAATGTTGAGGGATCGGGAAGTCCCGTTTGTTTGAGTTCAGGACAGTATGCGAAAATGTCATATTGGGATATGCGTCACTGTACCAGCAACAAAAGTTTTCAAAGTAATTTCTTTTTTCATTTACCTCTTGCAGGGGCTGAATGTATTTGGAGCTCAAATGTGTGTGTTAAATTGCAGACCATGTGCTCTGGGGTGTCATTCTTATTGGGCCTTTCTGTCTTTTTTGTTTTGCTGCCTAAATGAGGTATCTGGGAAAAGGCAAGAGCTCCCTTTTCTTAAATGTCTCACAGGCCATTTCAGCTCTCAGAGCAACAGGTAACTCACTAGCCAGCCTTCTCTGGCTCTTGTACCCCATCCTATATACTGATCTTCAGCATTCAGACTCACTCAGCATTTCCTTGGCTGGGCGTTATGGAGTAAGCCTGTTGAAGCAGCTTTGTCTTACGCTTTACCCATGAAGCCATCGTTTGCTGTGACTTTTTCTAAGCAGGCCTGGTTCATTTGCTGACACCCCATACAGGACTGGGGAGGGGAAGAGAAGCTGCCACTTGCTGGGGCTGTTGCTTTCTACATTGCTTCAGCATGTACCAATGCAACCTCCTTCATGGTGTCCGGGTAAATACCACAGTGCGAAGGGCAGAAGCTTTGTCTGGCTGGAGCGACCTAGGAACCAGGACACAGCTCCCAAGAGTCAGGGTTCAAAGCTCATGTTTGAAATCATCTTCTCTTCCCTTTCTGCGTGTCAGCACCACGGCACCTTATCAGTGGTCATCTCTATCGCACGTGTTTTTTCCTTCCATCTGCTCTTCAGCATTTGCTGAGGGAATGACTTGGTACCTTAGAGGCACTTACTGTCTAGAGAATAACTACTGTTATTTGAGGAGTTTTTGTTCAAGGCTTCATCAGTGCAAAACCAAAATTATGGTCCTTGCAGTTTTTGTGCATGGTTTCAGAGCTGCTGATGTAGGATGATGCTTCTTGTTTGGAGACCTGCAGCAGCTAGGCCTGTTACCGGTTCTGGGGTGCTCTGCTTGCAGCTGTGCCTCACTTGAGCTGCCCTCACCTCCAGTCCCAGAGAGCTCAAGGCACGCCCAGAAGTGATCCAAGCTAGCGTGCCAGTGCTTGTAGGCTCATGGAGGGGTTTGCACACCATCTAACAGCACCTGACCTGCTGCTATCACTTTCTTTCAGTACTCTCATTTTCTTTCTTGTTTAAAAAAAAAAAGTCTCACTGCAAGTGTACCAAACTGGATTGAAACATCTTGTCTAAGAACATCCATTCTGCTGTCCCATTCTGTAAATCCCAGTAGTATTCTTCTTCTTAGAGCAGTTTATTATTACTTGTAACTGCAACTGCTGCACTTTGGTCCTCTTCCTCTGCCTCAATTTAAGTGTGGAAAAATGTGAACCAAAGAAGATTGCCTTCTAGCTTGAAAGCAATGCCATGTTGTTCACTTAAAATCTCTCATGGCAGCACTTACTCAGAGGGTTTCTATTCTCGAGAATTCTGTTTGTCCAAAATTCTTCCCTGGTCAAACTGTATTTTTTAACTGCATTTGAAAATTTTGAGAATGTATTATATTGAGCCTTAATGAAGAAGAAATACCAGCCCCCTGTTAACACTTTATATTGTTGTAACCAAGTCAAAGTACCAATGAGTAGGGAACTCGGAGAAGAAGAGTTCAGTGAGGACTGAAAGCACTTTCAAGACACAGGAAAGGCTGCAGTACAAGTATCCAAGAAAGAATTAATCGGTTGAAGACAATTAGTTTTAGGTTCTCTTGACAAAGCCCTTCAGAGAAAGTAAATGGATTATTTTCATCTGGTGTCTACCTTGATGCATGGTTCTGACACCTCCTGTTCAGCATGGTTTGAGGAAGCAGCAAGGTGTTCACAACAGCACCTGAGTGCTTTTCCAGTGTCACTCTGGCCATAGATTGGCTCCATTTTTGGTAGCATTTGGAGGTACTTCAGTTCACTCTGGCTGTGCCCACTGCAGAGTCTGCAGTGAGCAGGGCTGCCCTGTGCCAGCTGTCAGGAGAAGGGAGAACTTCCCTGTCCTCCCAGTGCCAGCTCTGGAGTGAGGAGTAGAGATTGGCAGCTGCAGAGCGCGAGTCTTTGTACCTACCGGGCAGTGTCAGAATCAGTAGAGGCCTCACAGTACCTGCCTGCACTCCTGCGTGCAGCGTGACACACGCACCATTGAACACAGAGATTAGTTAATAAAAAAAAGTTCTGTCTTTGGTTGGTCATCATCTTGAAGCTTAAATGTGTAAATGCTGTGGAATGCAGGGTTAGTTTTAAGCCATTACATATTAAATAGCGTTTTTCAGTAATGTACTCATGGCGAATTTGAGAGTCTGTACCATTACTGTAGGGAAATTCTGTACCAGTATGTGCTTGTGTTCTTAAGCAGTAATTATCATTGTACCTGCAGCCATGTAAATTGCACTTGATCAAGGAAAGTGTTACAAATGCAAAGCATTGGACACTGTCCCGCATGACATCCTTGTCTCTGAATTGGAGAGACGTGGATTTGATGGATGGACCACTTGGCGAGTAAAGAACTGGCTGGATGGCTGCACTCAAAGAGTCGTGTCAGCGGCTCATTGTCCATGTGAAGACAGTGGGGTCCCTCAGGGGTCAGTGTTAGGGCTGGTCCTGTTGAACAGCTTTTGTCAGGGACACTGACAGTGGGATTGAGGGCATCCTCAGCAAGTTCACTGACAACACCGAGCTGTGTGCTGCAGTCACAGGCTGGAAGGAGAGGGGGGGCCATCCAGAGGGACCTTGACAGGCTTGAGAGGTGGGCCTGTGAAAACGTCATGAGGTTCAACAAAGCGAAGTGCAAGGTGTACACCTGGGTCACTGCAATCCCAGACACACCTATAGATTGGGTGTAGAATGGATTGAGAGCTGCCCAGCGGAGAAGGAATTGGGGGTGATGGGTGATGAAAAACTCATCATGAGCTGGCAGTGTGCACTGACAGCCCAGAAACCAACTGTGTCCTGGGCTGCATCAAAAGGATTGGGGCCAGCAGGTTAAAGGATGGTCTTCTCCCCCTCTGCTCTGCTCTTGTTATACCCCACCTGGAGCACAGTTCTGGTGTTCCCAACGTAAGAAGGACACGGAACTGTTGGACCAAGCCCGGAGGATGCCATGAAGTTGACAAGAGGGCGGTAGCACCTACCCTGTGAAGACAGACTGAGACAGTTGGGGCTGTTCAGCCTGGAGAAGAAACGATTGTGTGGAGACCTCAAAGCAACCTGCCAGTATCTGAAGGGGCTACAGGGAAGCCAGAGAGGGACTCTTCAAGAGGAACTGGAGTGACAGGTCAAGGAGTAATGGGTACAAATTGAAAGAGGGGAAATTTTTGTTAGATATCAGGAGGAAATTCTTTACTGTGAGGGTGGTGAGACACTGGAACAGATTGGCCAAGGAGGTTGTAGATGCCCCATCCCTGAAAGTGTTCAGGGCTAGACTGGGTAAGGCCTTGAGCAACCTGGTCTAGTGGAAGGTGTCCCTGCCCATGGCAGAAGGGTTAGGACTAGATGATCTTTAAGGTCCTGTGCTAAGGCTGACTGCTGCAGTGATTACCTTCTGATGGCATGTATGTTCCAGGCAAACAGATGCAATAGGTCTGCACCAGTACAGATACTGCATGCTGTAGGTTGAAGTTTGCAGCAAAGCATGTCATGCATTCTTCGAGCAAAAGTGCTTTGTTAGTGTAGCCCTTGCATGTAAAGTGCCAAAGTAAGGAATAGCATGTCTCAGTGAAAGAGCCACCAGCTTATTTAATGTGCATGTTCTCAGTGAGAGATCTATAATAACAGGTTAATTTTGCATTACAGTACTGAAGTGCAGCAGAACACACTTGGAAGTTGCACTGCAAGTCATGCATTAATTGATGGTATCTTGAGCATAGTTAAATCTAAGCCTTAAAAATTGTCCAGTGCAAAGAGGTACACCATGTTTTCTAGCATAGTACCACAGATCTTGGCAGACCTCCTGCTGCTAAGCAGGGGAGCAATAGAAATATTAGCAATAAATTAAAGAGAGAGGCTTCTTTTCTTCTGTAAGAAAAGAAAACTAAATATAGTGAGGGTGGCTAGTTTGTAATTTGTGAGTGTTTTCAGTCCATTGTACCAGCCGTCCTCTGTTTCCTGTACTGAAAAGGTGATCTGGCCATGTACAGCAGGTGGAACCCCAATGAACTCAGGTAGAACTCAGGTTGTCAGCCTGAGTAGAGGCCTGCTGCTGCCTTCTGTGCAGTGCTGAAGCCTCCACTCCCTTGGTATCAGCAGGGTCTTTTAGACACCACTTTGTGTAAACTCAAAATCTTCCTGTAGAAGATATCTCTGTGAAGTTGTAACAGGCATTTGGGCTCAGCATAGCTGTGCCCAAGTAGGAATTGAGAACCCCTGGTGCTAGTGGCTGCCTTGCCCCTTGCTCAGCCTGGGGATCAGAGCACTTGGCACCTGGGGGAGCAGTACTGAGGCTCGGATTTCAGGAGTGCTGGGGCCCCTTCAGCAGTGGCCTTCAGGCTCTCAAAACAGTGTGTGCATTTGGACTAGCACAGCCTCTGTCTTTCCATGCATGATATTCTCCAACAGGTCAGTGGAATTAAGGTATTTAGTGAAGGTCTGACCTGCATATAGGTTAGTGTGGTTTGACCCCTGTTGGCCCCATTTCACAAATCCTGAGAACGCCTTTGAGTGCTAGAGCTTTGAGTCAGCTAAAACAGAGGTAAAAGCAGCCGGCTCCCTTTTGACTGTGGTTCTGAGTAATAGTACATGCAGAAAAATGAATAAATAAAATGGTGAAATGGAGGTGTATTTATAGAGATCAATTTATAACCTTCAATGTATCCTTGTATTATCAAGCTGGTGCGAGCCAAAAGTGGATGTGTGGGTATAAGTCTACGTACAGTAGCTACAAACTCTCACTGCTGCTGATTAGCTCTCTCAGTGTGTTTTATTAGCATTCCCAACGTGTATTTATTTACTGTTACATTCGCTCACGTGTAGCTGGTTTCCGTTACACAGACTTGCATCTCTGACACAATTTTTTGTACCATACCTTTGCTATTTGTCCTTTCAAGATTTTGCAACAGCGCTGGAGCACTTGAGTACATGCTTAGCTAAATCATCTTTATTTTATGCTGTGTTCTGCTCCTACTGTGGGGGTTCTCCCCTTGCAAGAGCAGGGGGAAGACGTGTGGAGCCAAGTGGCAAAGGGATCGTACTGCAGAGGAGCTCCCTGCAAGCAGAGGCAGGGCCAGCCCCAAGCACAGCCAGCTGCCTTGTGGTTTAGGGACGGCATGGGGAGTCCCCCTGGATTTGGTCTGGCTCCTTTGCAGGGCGCCTGCACTGACAGGCAGCCAGGTTAAGTTTGAGTAGAGGATTGCTGCTGCCCCAGCACCGATACAGAGTTCTGTTTCATGTAGTGGGATTAAAAGGATTCCTTCCTCTTCATTCTTTTAATTTAATTTTTAACTCTTTCAGCTTTCAGTGATCGTTTAGTTCTTATGCTGACAAGTGTTAGAGGAGGCAATGTATCGCATGCATTTTAGAGAGTTTTGAACGGGGGCACCAGACCTCATCTAGGGAGGGTGACTTTTATGCTGTAGGTTCATCCCCCTCAGCACACAGGATCCAGCATCCTCTGCTAGCTGGGAAAACACACTGATCTACTCCCAACAATGTGCTAGAAAATACACCGCCCAGCAGCTGGAATACGTGTGAAACACCTTTTTTCACACCATGCCAACTCTTCTGCTTGCATATAAACACTTCCTTACGTGAGATTCTGTATCAACACCGAGCTTCCTTTCCAAGTAAGATGGGCTGATTTTCCCCCTCTCTACTGGCCATGACATCGGGCTATCACTGCCTCAGGGCTGTGTGGAGAAAAGAGGTCACCACTGAACAGCCCTGCCATGACAAATAAGAGCAGCTGCAAGGTCAGGTAGTCAACAGCAGTCCAGAAAATCCCAAGCAGTTGGATAGGCCAACACCACAACAAAAGTACATCTGTAGTTGCAACTACTGGGGAAAAAATAGTAGCTGGAACTAAGGGTATGTCTCCAAATGTGTTTGTCTCAGATCTCTCGTGGCCCATTCTTGCACTGCCAACTGTTACGGTGTCAGGAAGGTGTTACCCTCCTGTCATTTCTCTGAGAGCTGGCTCTTCTGCACGGGAAGTTGGACTGAGGGGTCGTTTTGATTGTTCTGTGTCTTCAAGAGATTTGCAATAGAAGTATTACATAGCTCCTCTTTGTTTTTTCAGAGTGAAAGAGTTGAAAAAGGCCAAGGAACTTGAAGATACGCAGCAGCATCCCGTAGCAATGTGACATTGCTTTTCAGACTGTTTTCATTTTCTGTTTTTAGCAGAGACATGCAACAACAACAAAAATACCCACTGCAGTTCTGGAAATACCAGCTGCAGGATTTTAACAGTAATGTTTTGGTCATTGCATTTGCACTTTCATGGACAACTTTTAATTTGTTCAGCAAGACATCTTGGAACTCAATCTTCTGTTGGATCGTTGGGAAAACAAAAGACACCAGGAAGAAATTGTGAGTTGCTTCATTCTCCGAGAAGGAAGGAAGAAGCGATTAATTATCCTTTTCATATAGGGCTGTATTAAACAACATGTGGAACTGTACAAATATTATACCAAAAATATTGTTCAGAAAAGGTGGGAATGCACAAGCAACACAAGAATGCTGTTCCTGCACCTGTCAGTCATCTCCAAGAAACTGAAGCTTTGAGAGTCTCAGCGGAGGGGCTTAGATCAGTACATCTTTATTGGGTCCATGCATCCTCATTTCCTTCGCACTCCTGTCTTTTGTGTTTGATTTAAACCTCTACAGCACACTTAATGCAACTTTTTAAATCTGCAGGTTTTTAATACATCCTGTGGGAACTTACAGAAGGGGTTGATGTGTGAGAGACACGGGTAATGCATGAGAATGGAGAGAGCAGCTTAAGCAAGTTTTAAACACTTTTTTTGGTATTTTTACTAGAACCTGCAAACATATCAGCTGTCATGTACTTTCTCTCATATTCAGCACTTTATTTTCTAGCCTTACCTTCATGTACTATTGTTTTAATTAAGTTCTTAAATAATTTGTAAAACATGTAGCTTTTTTTCTTATGTCAAATCTCTTGTCATTTTGCAGTCACGTACATATGTTGCCTGGACATTTTATGCCACCTAAAGATCAGTGGTGCTGCATTCTGGCCAGTAAATTTCTTATTTTGGCTACTTCATCGAAATCTGGGCAGTTCTCTGTATATATAGAAGGTAGAAATGGAAAATGAGAAAAAAATATTTGAAAGGGAATATATTGATTAATTACTAAATATTTTATTCACAAAGGGTCAATAACTTGGCAAGATAAAATTATTATTTGTATAGTTTTGTCTGAATGAACCAGAAGAGTGTGGATGTATTGTTTGTATATATTGTATATATTAAAACAAAGAGATATGTGCATGAACTCAAGAAAAAGAAATGAACAAAGCAAAGCATTAGTGGCTATGGTCTGTAAAATGAAACAAAACTTTATTTCACTATAAGAAACTTTATTTTAAATGTTCTTTAGAAGAACATTTTTGCTAAAGCATGACTAAATGGCAAAAAAGAGCTACTGTATTTAGACTTAGGAAAAAAAGGCAGAGCAACATTACTTTAAAAAAAAAAAAAAAAAAGAAAAAAAGGATATGTTTACATTTAATTTTGGCTACCAGGAGTTTGGTTCAGTTGGGTTTAATTTATGTATTCCTTGCTTTTTTTTTTCCCCCCGTCTTTTTTTTCCTTTCTTTCTTTTTTTTTTTTTTTTTTGCCGATGGTGCCAAGTAATGTGAATGCTAATATTGCTTAAGAAAATTAAGTTACTTTTGCAAAGCAGATAATCATAAGAGTACAAAAACCGTATCTAGCTTAACACCATACACTCACTCCAATAAAGAACACTTAGAATGAACATAAAATGAAAAAAAATAAATAGTACAAAGGTAGAAAATATGTTTCACATTTTCATATCTCCTGCTGGAAGTCAGAAAATGTAATAAAAATTGCACAAAAAATTTTAAAAAATTAAGTAAAACTTAAAAAAAAGATGCAAACTGATCTTGTAGGGGTGTCATGGTATATTGCTATTTCCACATAGTGAGGAGCCAAAGAAATTAGATTTTTTTTAAATTGAACTACTAATTTAAAACTGTCACAGATTCTCAACAATGGGAACCAGGTTCTGATCTTCATTACATAGGAATGTAAGGGAAGAAGCTCCTGAAGTCCATGTCGTTACTGTGGGTCACGTACATGTGTCTGAGATCAGAAACTGCTCCTGTCTGTTTGTCTCACTTGTGGCAGTTTAAAATTTCTGAATGGACTTGTGTAAATTTGAGATTGTTAGTTTCAGAATAGTTGTTCCTGCTTGATCCCGGCCACCAACTGCAATGTTTAAATGCAGGGCTTGTTGTGAAGCCAAAAAATATTCACATATAAGAAGCTTTGAAACTGGTGTCTTTACAAGAAGAGCAAAAACAAAGATTGTGGCAAAAAAACTGGGGTCAGTGCTCTTGGTGCCTTTTCTATAATTGTACCTGTTTTTAATTACTTCTTTTCACTGCCAGCATTGAATTATAGTGGATGTGCTATAGCTCATTATCAGAATTCTCTTGTACATTTCTGAACTGCTGCTTTATGACCTGATTCAATTCTAAAAAAGGGAAAAAAGGCAAAACGAATGGCCTGGCACTCACACTGTGCCTGTGGGCAGCCTCGTAGTCTCCATTTACTGTCTGCAATTGGAACCTTAACCATTAAATTTTCCTCTCACGCCAAAACAGAACAGGAGACACTGAAGAATCTCCTTTGGAATGAATTGGAAATGCTCTGTATTAGTACTTGAAGAACTCTGACATTTTGAAAGTGAAATATTGTACCCATTAACCAATACATGACAATATAGAATTGATCTGTTCCTAACAAGAGTAGTGACCTCAGTGGAAATATTTTAACTCCCTGTCTTTTCAGAAAATGATTCAGTAATATACAGAGCTATTTCAAATTACTCTTCCAGATCCATGGGCCTGGTGGTGTATCTACCAATCTAGATCCTGCTTCAGCCAAACATTTAAGCCTGTACTGGTGTCAAACGTGCTGGCAGTTCCTTGGCACAGCAGAACTCCCCGCATGCTTGAAGCCAAGTACAGCTCCCAAGTGCTTTGTTGTGTCAGGCCGTAACCCTTCAGTGTGTCACTGGGGAGGGGGAAGGACTCCCCTGCAGTGAAGTGATTCTGCGAACCCTCTTCTTGGTTGTGGAACTTACACTTTCACCTGAAGATAAGTAAGTGCAGCTTTCTAGGAAAATTCAAATTCCCAAGTGCCAGGAGCCAGATCTTCTGTCTTCTGATAATGGAACCGCTCCTTTGTGAAACACATTCGACAGCAGTAATACTGTGTGAAAGAAATACAGAATATAACATGAACCCCCTCTCTGGTTGCACGCTTATGGCAGTTCCACACAATAGCTGGTGCCCAATGGGGGGTCCCCAAGACTTGCATGTAAAACTAGTATAGATGTCTTCTCTTTTGTAAGTTTTATTTTTGTAACCGTGCATGTAAAGCATCACTGAATCAATGGATCTGTTGAAGAACTCAGCTGCTGGAACCATGCAAAATGTTTTGAATTGCCCTTAAAATATGGAAAATGTTTTCTGAATGCTTTATATTCTTTCTGCTGTAAATTAAAAACAAAGAAAATTTCCCCACACAAAGTGTGTGCCTTCTTTTAAACACATCCATCCTAGTTTGAGAGCGATGTAGCCCTTTAGTCACTGTAAGGAACCATGAAAACAATGCGTTTCTTCTCTATGTGATCTGCTTGTTAAGGATACCGCATCTGTTTTCTCACAGGTTATAATGGAACAGTCCACAGCCTGCCCATGAGCAGGTGCAACCACCAGAGCTTTTCTGAGATCAGGTTGTTTTCAGTTCCTCTTCAGTGGACAATCACTTCCAGGGCTTTTCGTGAGAAACCATATGTACCTGGTAGCAAAATGCTAAATCCTACAGTGTGCACAAAAGGCTGCTGACACAGATATGTAAGAGGTCACAATAATACAAATAACTGAGACACAATAACTTCTCACTGATCAGATATATGTTACACAAACTGGCCCTCAGTAATGACACTCCGGTACCAGCCTAGCAGGGAAAACCAGGTTTAATAGTCATCTGATATGCAAAAGCATCTGTTAGTACTGCTATGTGTAAGTTCTTCCAAAACCCAGAACCACAACAGAAGACGAGATTTCACTATGAGAGTTTATTTTTGACTACAGACAAAGTTTAATTATGTTTTCTTAAAGAATAAATCAGCATTTAACTCCACCAATTGATCTCAGATACTTCCCAATTTTTCCTTTTTACATCCCTGTTAATTGCTGAGTTCTTCAGTATTGTGGTGGGTTCCCCGGTGTTGAAAGTAAGACACCCGCTAGCTGTCCGCTCACGGCCCCACCTTCCCCGTTCTCCTCAGTGGAATGGGGGAAGAGAACCGGCAGGACCAACCGGGGGGAACAAAAGGGTTGGAGTGAGGCGGGGACGGTTCGATGAGCGAAGGGGCGCAGAGCGGACACGGACGCGGGTGGGGACCGGGGGGAGGGCGCCCCCTTGCGGCCGGGGAGGGGCGTGGCCCTGGGCGGGTCCCGCGCGCAGGCCCCGCCTTGCTGACGTCACCCCGGGGCGCCGCCGGCGCCGAGCGCAGTCGCCGCTGGAGCCGCTCGGGAGCTGCGGGCGCGTCGCGGCCCGGTCCGTCCCGTCCCGCCGGCAGGATGTGAGTGCGGGGACGTGCGGCGGAACCGGGCGGGGGAGCCGGGCGGGGGAGCCGGGCGTCCCAGAGCGGCCGTGCAGAGCCTCCGCCTGGCCCTCTCTCGGGCCGGTCCCGCGGCGCTGGGCTGGCCGGGCCAGGCTGTTCCGCCGGTCCCCCGAGTGCCTGTGGGAGCGGGGCCGCCCCGCCGGAGCAGCGGCCGCTGGGCACCGGGGCGTTGCTGTATTTGGAGATGTCGTTTCCGAGACTCTTCACGTGGAACTGGCAGTGAAACAGAGCCAGAGGTTGGCGGAAGTGCCGGAACAGTCGAGCGGTGCTGGTGGCCTGTACAGGGCCTGCTCCGAGCCTCGCCCCGGCTCACGCCTTTTGCGTGTGCACGTTTGTTCTCTCTACGTGGAACTTGAAGTGAACGTATAAGTGTGGAAATACGGGAAATGGTCAAACTTGGCTGTTTGGAGTGCCAGGATGCACTAAACAAGGGTCTGATGTGAAAGAAATAACAACATAGAAAAGGAAATTGACTACAGATAGTTCTAGGGATGTGCGATAAAAACCTGGCAAAGCAGTGAGAAGGGTATGGGGAGTATGTACAGGAACTCTTGCATCCATTACAAAGATGCAGAGTGTTGAAGCTGGTAAAAAAAACCCCTCTGTTATGAATTCAAAGCTGACCAGAAGTAAATTCTTGTACATGCCAAATTCTTTTTCCTTCTGGTGCTTTCGCTTGCTCCGTATCAACTGTTTCAAAATAATAGAGGCAGCCAACAACAGAGAAGCACGTAGCTAGAATTAAGCATTAAGTTTTTGTATTTCATTTTTTTGTAAACTATTGTAGCTTGAAACTTAGTATTTGTGTTATAGAGGAAAGCAAGAACACCCCTGAGCCCAAACTCTTGACTCCTTGAGCCCTATGAACCATTGCTGGAGCTGTCCTGTGCCTTATTGAATAATGTGGTATTAGCAAGCCATTGCTGTCTCTTAGAATGGCAGGCAGTTTGTTGACAAGATATTTGGAACACTGCATGACTTGCATCTAATGTCAGCTGTTAAAACACTGTTTCTTCAGTAGGGAACTGCCCTACATTTATTCCAAGGATACATCTCAGGAATGTCAGATGAATAATGTTAATTTTCTTTTCTGCAGGTCAGCCAATATCCCTGGAAGCTCAAATGTGGCTGCTGGCAGTAATCGTCGGCTCCAGCAGACTCAACACCAAGTAGATGAGGTAAAAGTCTAGTCCAATAGCAGTGTCATTTTTTTCCTTCAGGAAACCTGTATAACTAGAAGGGATATTTTTATCAAAGCAGTTTTCCCTTCATTGTATGAAGGGGAAGTGGAGAGAAGTTACCAGTGTCCAAATATTAGCTGCAATCTTGCTGCTTGAGGATTTGGCAAAACTAAAGATAAAAACCTTTGTTCGTACAGAGAAGAACCTTTTTTCTCATCAGTAGCCATGAGGGCTGACTGCCAAATATTATGTGTCTAGATTTTTGTGGAGTCCAAAAGCCAGGCTGGCTAGCAAGAGTATTTTTTGACATATGCTTTACTATCATGTTTATATGCTTCAACTCCTTCTGAAGCAAGTCAGAAATCATTTCCCAGGTTTGAAGGAATGCCAACACTACTGGCACTACTGACTTTTTAAAGTAGGTATTAGGGGTTTCCAGCCCAACTGTGAATTCCAGACTTTTGTTTAAGCTTATGACTGCATATATTAAAAGGCAGTAGGTTGTCCTTCGGAAAAGAGAACATCGAGTACCATGTGTTGCTGTCTGTTGCCTGCAGTTCTGTTCTGCCATGGGTTATACAGCTGGTAACTTACTGTAGGCATTAAACTGGTGTAGGTTGTTGACATCATGAGAGTGAATGTGGACAAGGTATTGGAACGAGATCAGAAGCTGTCAGAGCTGGATGACCGTGCTGATGCACTGCAAGCCGGAGCTTCCCAATTTGAGACCAGCGCAGCCAAGCTGAAAAGGAAGTATTGGTGGAAGAACTGTAAGGTAACCTTCCCTTGTGTACTTATGCTGTGCAGTACTACAGGTAGCACTATTACAATTGGCATCTCAAAAGGTAGAAGAAGTTACTTTAGCCAATGTTGTTTAACTTACAGCATCATCAAGTTTTTTAAAGCTTGCCATAGTGGCTGGGTGAAGGAATGAAAAGCTGAACTAGCGGCCATGCTGCCCTATGCAAGATCTTGTGTAAGCTGGTAATGGCCAGAGGAGAAACATGTCAGTAACCTGAGGTGTTGAGGAACAGGAAGAAAAGCGTAAAAATGCATAGCTTGAGTTAATGTAGAGGAAGTGTTAGAAAGTGGAAGAAGCTCACTCAGACTCCTGTACTTGTAGCTGTTGGCAAAGGTTGGAATCATCTTTGGTGAGTAACAAAGACTTGTATATTCACTTGAGACAAGCTCTGTGTGGGGAAGACTGTGCTGCTGTGTTTTGCCTGTGTGCATGGCCTGCCATCTCTAAGTGTGGATCAAGCTTGCTTACTGAAGAAGCTTTGTTTGCCCTGTTAGATCTGACACGTGGTGCTAAAGTCCCTCGCAGGGGCCGTTTTCCCGTATCCTGAGGGACAGTTAATGCTGTTGCATGGTTTGTAGTAAGCATTGTGTGGCTTCTTTTCACAGATGTGGGCAATATTGATAGCTGTTGTTGTCATTATCATCATCATCATCATCATCGGTAAGTTTCACCAAAGTGGGGATTTCTCATAGGCTTGGAATAAATGGTGTTAATTCACTGACTGGTACAGTTTAAATAAAGCCAGGATACTCGAACAGAAGTATATACAACAGTAATTTGAAGTCCTAGTGACAGCTTTAACAAGCATTGTTTGCAGTGAATGGTAAACTGGGACTGCTGTGGCAGCTCCAGGACCTGAATCTCAACCACCTTGCTATGAAAATAGCAAGGACTTAGAAACCAGGAACAGACTTGCTTTTATTTTTTTAGCTGCACGTTGCAGAAGTGTAAGATGAAATTCCACACACCTCCTTGCCTGAGAACTGTTTATCGTTTGCTGCAGCTTCCTGCTAGATAAACCTCTGGTGTGGGAGTTCCAAGTGCACTGTCATAGCAAGGAGGTTTTCTTTGAGTAGAGGTTTTGCTGCCAGATGAAAAGAGTATAACGCTGAGTTAGGATAGAGAGCCAGGGAATGTATAGTTCAATCTTTGAGTCCCCCTGTAATCACCAGGTGTTTAACGGGAAGACACAGGTTTGAAGTTTGTGCTGTGATACAGTAACAAGCAGTGGAGTAACCACTGACATCACAGATGTTGTCCGGGGTGGAGCAGTATTGGAGGGCAAGCACAAAGGAAAAGTGCAGCTAAGAAAACCAACATGGGCAGATTTTTAGAGGATTTAAGAGGGATTTATCTTTATCTTAAATTCTTAAAATGCATTAAAATGTTGTGGTGAGGGTCTGAAGGACACTGCCCAACTTCTTTCTTCTTTTGTAGTCTCCACTTCGTCTTCGTGAATTACAGGAAGAAACTCAGATCAACTGAAGGTGTCTCTGAATCTTCAGCCTCTCCACTTAAAAACCTGTTGCACTTTCAGTCCATTTTACTGCTGTTTAAAGCAAGACTATTTTCATTACTGAAATGTTAACTAACTTTACTGGTTGCCTTAAGACACTCCTGCCATTAATCACTAACAAGCACAGCTCACCCCTTGCACAGTGCCTTAACAAACCGGGGTGCGGAGCCGCCGGGGCGGACCCGTGTCTGGAGCCCCGCCCTCCCGCGCGCGCTTGGGGGCCCCGCCCCTGCCCCGCCCTCCCGCGCGCGCGTGGGGGC
>JAWMRA010000052.1:3400106-3451652 GCA_035584735.1 Pseudotriccus pelzelni | reverse complement strand
CCGCCCCGCTGAGCGCGGTCTCCTCCAATAAAGAGCTCTGACCCCGCCTCCGCCTCCTCCTCTGTGCGCACGTGGCGGGGGTGTGTGCGAGAGGCGCCGCCGCGTGCGCCGCGTTACGTAACCGCGCGGGGCGGGGGCGCGGCCCCTCAGGGCGCTCCCGGCGCGGAGCGGGAACCGCCGGGGCCGGCGGGTCAGGCGCGGTCTGGGGGGGCGGCCTCGAAGGGGCGGGAAGACGAAGCGGAGGCCGCCCGGGGTCAGGCAGGGTCTTCTGCGAGGAATCCGCCCGAGCGGCGAGCTGAGGGAGTGCGCGCCGGAGAGCAGAACCGGCCCCGGCGCCCGCTCCGCTCGGCGGGGGGAGGAGGGGGGACGCCGCTCCTCCCGCTGTCTCCTGGGGCGGCGCGTTCTCCCGGCGGCACCGGCGGCCGGACCGCGGGCCAAGGGTCTGGCTGTGCCGAGGGGCCGGGACGGCCGATGCCCCCGCGCTGCGGCGCTCGGGGGAGCCGAGATGGACGCGGGCGATCGCCGAGGGGCCAGCGCGGAGCACGGCGCCGGGCAGTGCCCGGGGACAGGGCGGGAGCCGGCGGCGCCGCGGGGGGCTGCGGGCGCTCGGTGCGCGGCGTGTGCGGGAACCGGCTCCGGCAGGACGGAGCTCCGCAGCCCCGAGTCCAGCGGCGGCTCGGCCGCCGGTAAAGCCAACAGGTAAACGGGTGGCTGGCGGGGCATGGCGGGGGGGATGCCGGGGAGCCGGCGCGGCCGTGGCCCGTGAGGCCGCTCGGGGACTGCGGGACCCCGAGCAGTGCCGGCGGCGTGTGGAGAGGAGCTGAGCCGCCTGCTGCTGCTGCTGAACGGCTCCTTGAGATGGGCCTGAGTCGGAGATCGGCTGGGCCACGCACGGCAGTGACTCTTTGGTAGCTTCTGTGCGTCCTTCATGTTAAAACCGTAATTGGCAGTACCAAAGCAGAAATTACTGAAATAATATGCTTCCTGGAAGTCCAGAAATTCAGTGAGGTGGTAATTTATTTTCAATTCGTTAAGGAGTTTAAGATCTGGAATTTATGAAACGTTGAACCTCATTTGAGGATACGGACTGTTTATTTTTTAGGCAGTGAAACAAGCAAACGTAAGAAGGCAGAGATTTTGCCTTTTAACAGTTCTGCAGCTGTCGAAGCCAACAACTCAAAAGTATAGTGAAGACTGAAGTCATGTGAGGAATGAAATCTTTGCATGAGGTGTATTTTGACAACTTCACCATTCCCTGAGGTGCTTGTAATCAGATGCAGACTTCAAGGCTGTAAAAACTTGCAGAGATCAAGAATCAGCATCTATTAATGATTTTAATACCAGTGAGATTTACAAAATCTAGAGTAAACATCAGCTTATTTTTAGTTGCTAAGCATCTTAAGAAGCAGAGTGGTTTTGATGGGACTTTGCCATCCATGACATACTGGAGTTGGAAACAAGGAAGGTAGAGGAGAACAGTTCAAGTAGCAAACAAGTGAGAAAAATACAACAGGAAATTTAGTGAAGGAGCATTAGAACATTTCTGAGTATTGTGTCATGCTGCAGCCAATCCCATAAAATGTTGATTTAGTGAATAATTTTAATTTAGCGATAGAAAAGAAAGCTTCTATACCAGAATTCTTTGGTAAAGTTTAACCTCTCTTTTACAGAGAGCAGCTGAATTGGAGCCAGTCTCACAGAGATCTGATGATGATGATCCAAGAAATGAAAAGGTGTTTGCCTGAAGAGAAAAGGAATTCAAGCAAGCCCAGCACCATCAGTGCTCTGAACTACGCCTTGCAGTGTGTCCAGCAGGTCCAAGGTATGTGTGGAAAAAATCTGGAAGAACAGCAGCATGGTTTGAATAGATGTGTCTGACGACAAAAGAATGCATTCTAGTTATCCTGCTAACAGTTGACTTTCTGAAGCACTGTGGGGTTTTTGTTGGGTTTTTTTTGTTAAACAATCATGTTATCTTTTCTATTGACATACCCACTCTTCAGAGTCCCATAGCTAATAGGTGCCTACTAGTACCTTTCTATGTATATTGAAAAAACATTATTCTCATCCCACTTTGCAAAGTTATTGGATAGTTTGCATTTTTCAACAGAACTAGGTAGCTAAAATTGTTCTTTTGCTATCATGTTCTGTCCTTTCTGCTTCTTCATGCTTGTTTTCTGTAACATAACTAGGTCACTCCAGTAGTATAATCACTATTCCTTTTCCCTTTGTCACTACACAGACCTTCCTCATCTCACCTTGGACTTCACCAAAAAGATGACAAAAGTGCAAGGGCTGTAAGAAATACTTTCAAAGTAGTCTCCTTACTGACTTTCTTGTGTTTGTTTTGCTTTTCTGTTTGCTTTTTTTCAATTAGCAAACAATGACTTTTTCCAGGCTCTGAATGACCGAAGAGTGTTTCAGACTGATGTGGTGACATACAGCATAGAAGAGCTGGTGGCAGTTGCATCTGAACACACTCCAAAAAATACTGTAAGAATTCAGGCACACTCAAGGAGTTCATCACTTGCCGTTTCACTCTGTTTAGTCTCCTTACATCACTCTGTGGAAACAGAATGTTTAAAATTGAAAGACCTTTAATTTTTAGCCAGACAGGCTTTAAAGTTTTTAAAGTTAGATCAAGACTACGTCTATCTATGCTGTCTCAGGTTACCCAATGATACTGAGTGAAGAAATACTAATTTTTCTTCTTTTTTTTCCAAGCAACAGATAGCTCTCTGAGAATTCATTTACAGTGTAGTAATCTCTTGAGACAGCAGAAAGTTTTCAAAACCCATCAAGTTTAGAGTTGTGAGGGGCTTTTTTTTTTCTGTTTATACTCTGGATTTATTTTTTTTTTCTTATTTTGCAATATCTGTCATGCTTTCTGGCTCTGTTTTAAAGAAATGAGCGTTTTTCGAAATTCAGTACTGTTAGATGCTGTATCCGAAGTATATCAAGCGCTTGCTATTTGAAAAGCTCTGAGTATTTTTGTATGTGGAATTGTAGTGAACCCTCTGAAATTTGGGCAGAAGTGTGTGGAGTGATAACCAGTCATTCTGGGCAAAGATAAGCATCACTCTAGTTTCAGTTTTGATTCTGCAGTTTCACTAGCGTTTGTAAATCTTGAGTATGCTGTTATGGCATTGGAGAGTCTAATAGTTTACACACTACTTTAATTGGATGCTAAATTAACACATTTTTGAACCTCATCCTGAGGTTGTGGTATGTCGTGGTTTGGGGTCGGTTTGTTTGTTTTGGGGTTGGTTTGCTTTTTGTCTTTACAATATCATTACCATGTCTGGGGGGACGATTGCCTTTAACATTTGTTTTCCAGGACACATTTGTGGCTGTATTTTCTTTGCTTTCTGGACGCATAGTGCATATTTCTGAGCAGGCAGCATCTATCCTAAACTATAAGAAGAAAGTGTTGGAGTCTTCCCGGTTTGTAGAGTTGCTTGTCCCTCAGGATGTGAGTGTGTTCTACACACACACCGATCACTCTCACCTGCCGCTTTGGAACATGGAAAGTGAAACAGGTGGGACTTGGCAATGCTTTTAAATGCTCTATGTGTCTTTCTGTCTTTACAGAATGAGGATAGAATAGTAGTTCATTTTAAATACTTATGCTAGCAGTATACATCAGCCACACTTGTTTCCTTTCCACTTTGAAAACTAAAAAAACTAAAAAAAGTGGCTGTGGAATTAGTTCTTGCCAGTCTCCTAGAGGCTTAACTCTTACTTGGGGTAAGTAAAAGACAGATACTTCGTTGTTTCATGTACCATCATAGTCATTCCAAATACTGCTGTTTTTTGAGAAGAAACTAAAGGTCTAATTGTGAGTGTGAAGTTGTTTAATCTATACCTTAGGGTTGCTTAGGTACTTTGTCTTTATGTTCCACTTGCTTCCTGCTGTGAATATAGCTCACCAAAACAAAGTTTTAAGCGGACTTGCTGTTTAGTGTTGAGTGTGTCTAAACTGTGAGTTTTGAGTCCTATGTTATTTGTGAGCAATTTAAACGTATCTTGCGTCCCAAGGGTGTGTCTTTTGCCCACCTAGACGTGGGTTGTTTTGAGGCTGTTCTGGCATCAGCTCTGAGAAGTCAGTCCGAAGTCCTTGCTGTCAAAGGATGGTGAGACATCTGGAGGTTGCAAATGCTAACGTGCCAGGGATTCCATACCTTGGCAGCCCAGTCACGTGCTTACCTAGCAGAGCAGAGACACCCCAATGGAGTTGTTCTTACCTGTATATAGTTTTTGTTACTTGGCTCATAAAACCAGGAAATGTCAACTTTGCTTTTGATAGTGATGCACTGGAGAAAGGATTTTTTAATTTTTTTTTAGGTCATACACGTTTCCTCTGAATTTAGTTCCAGGTCAGCCACTTCCCTAAGAGTGAGTGGGCTGGAGAAGAGAGATAACATTTGAGGTGGGAGCAGACTGTTGAACACCTAATTCAGTAGCTAATGAAGAGTAGGTCGTGAGACTTCAGTCTTGCTCGGAAAGTCTGGAGAATGCAGACTTTAAAATAGTTCTGATAGGTGTGACCTTTTTGAGTGTATCAACTGATACTTTCAAATGTCTTCTTCTTATTAGCTTCTCTGTATGAATATGCCCAGGTGAAATCCTTTTTCTGCAGGATCAGGTGAGTACATTATTACTGTTTTGTCAAGGCTGACAAAGGGTAGCATGCTAGGCAGAAACTGTTCTATTGTTACAGCTGACCACTGTGAGCTCATGAAACTCTATTACAAAATGGGCTTATTGTTTTTAATATTGGCATCCAGTAGGACACTTGGAATATCTTCCCAGAGTGATGCTTAAACTTGCACGGGGATAGAAGGAAAACTCTTCATACCGGTTTCTTTTGGATCTATCCGTTTCCTTCTGTACTATCGTGCAGGAGAAGAATGATCTTGTTTGAGAATGGAGGCAAAGATTGTTTTGCTTAAGATTAAGATTACTTGAGAGTTTGTGATGGAAGCATTAGCAGAAACTCAGTCACCTGAGTTCCGGTGTGAGACCTGACTCCTGAGATACTACTTGCTCTCTCTAGAAATGCTGTTTGTTGCTTTGTACCTCACTAATCAAAGAGCTAAAAAAAGAAAAAACCTGAGATTGGCCTTTAATCTTCAGTGCAGTTTTGTTCCAGACTCAGGTGATCTCTTGATTTTAGTAAGAACTGTTTGCTTCTGAGCAGATATAACAGTTACTCCATCTTTCAGTTGACCATTGATTCATTCAAATGTGTTGCAAAAACCTGAGCTCTAAAATCATTTGTGTCTTGAATTGTGTAAGGGCACCTGAAATAAATACAGCAGGACAGATAGCAATGTTGAGTTGGGGAAACTGTTTGTAAACATTTTACAATAGTTGTTCTTCACATTTTCTTAAGACGTCTATCTGCCTCTACTTCCCTTACGTAACAGATCATTTGATTATGTCGGGATCATGAATAAAAATATTTTTTCACAGGCACACACCAGGCTTATGCAAGAAAATGTTTTTTTGTAAGTTAAATTTCTGCTGTATCCAATTTCCGTTTGTATCTTTTGTTTTCCCAAAGGCAGGGGTGTCAGAAGTTGGTTTTATTACACTAGCTTCTTTCTAGAATAATTTTACAGAACTAGGTGTGGAATAAGAAAGTAACTTTTAGCGTAAGTGATAATCTCCAAAAATTTGTCTCAATTCTTTCTGTCAGAGCTGGGTAAGATACTGCAATTATAACACTTGGAATAGAAAGGGGCAATTGCTAATGCAGCTGTTGCAAAGCCATGGTTAAGATCTCATCTACAATGTTGTGTGCTGCTACTGTTCACCATGGTCTAGGAAGACAAATCCTCCTGGAGGGCAGTCAAAGAACAACAACAGGCTGGAGGAGTCTTACCTATGTAGGTCTGTGAAACAAAACTTGAGTGAGTCAGATTTATTTTTTTTTCTGTAAGAGTGGTACAGAATAAACAATAAACAGAAAAAGGACTGTTTATCATGAATGAGAGCACAAAACCAAATGACTAGTTCTTGTGAATACGTTTGGACTGAGAATTAGAAGGTAGCCTTTAACCATTAGAGGAAGAGTATTTCTAGACAACCTCTTAATGCAAGCATTGGAGGCAAAACACCTACTTGATTTTGAGTGCAGAGAGATCAGTATTGCTGAATCACATGGGAGTGTCTATAGGACCTAATTATCTGGGTCTGTGTGCTCAGCATAACTTCTCCATGCAGGGCTCTAAGCCCTGACACAAGGTATGTGAGTCTTGAAAGCAGTGTGTGAATCCCTTTTACTTTTCCTCAGGGGTGGTAAAGATCAAGAACAAGAAACACGGTGTTACCCCTTTCGAATCACCCCATACTTGGTCCATGTGTGTACTTCTGTCCATGTGGATGCAGAATCCTGCTGCTTAGCTTTGGCTGAGAAAATTCACTCTGGATATGAAGGCAAGTCGGGAGATTCCCGTGAGTGCAGTGTATGAAAGTCTGCTTCCTTTGTGTAGAACTTGTGCTTGGGTAGTCTCACCTGTATAACTTGCAGCTTGTGTGTGCATGCGTATGAATCCAGAGCATCTCTGCTGCCTTTGCCAAGCCCCAAAGCGTTTCACTTCTCCTCGTTATTTTTAAGAGAAGTCTGTGGCACGTAAAAATCTGCAACGTTTCTATGAATTGCTCAGAAAGTAGTGAACAATTAGAAAGTTCAGGAGCAAATCTCTATCATGAGCAAAAGTAATGCCTAGGTTTTCTGTCTTAGTGCGTATTTTGTTTTTATTAGCTCCTCGAATTCCTATGGATAAAAGAATCTTCACCACCACTCACACCCCTGGATGTGTTTTTCTGGACATAGATGACAGGTGAGAGATTTGAGTCTTAAGACCTGTAAGGTGTGCATGGAGAGGTAGGAAAAAATCCCTTGATGATGCAGCTAGAGACCCAAGTAAAGATAGTTGAACTATGCAATTGGCAATAGTTAATTAAACAAAATTTTGTGTTAGTGCAGTCACGGAAAACATCTTGCACTCCGTGTAATCTCCTTCCTTGTCTTAACGTGCGTATTGAACGGAACCACAGCCAGTTTTCGTTACCCCGGATAATGGAGAGCTGTGATAGCACCCACAGTGGAAAACGTGCATAATGCCAAGCTCTGGGGATCAGAGTGGTGACACAGCTGGACTGAGCTTGGTCAAATAAATGTGGCCAGACTGAAGCTGTCTCCTGCAAAGCCACAAGACAGTTTTTACAATGCATCTTGCGCTATGCCTGTCAGATTTCTTACTCCCATTTTGCCTATGACCTCTTTTTTTTTCAAGATCCTTTTTTTTTTTTCTTTGCATGTAGACAAGCACAAGACTGTCTGCACATGTGAATATCTGTTAGATCTCCAGGCACAGAAATGTTTGTCATTGGTATTTACATGTCTGTATTGCAAGAGAGGATTATGAGGTTGGAAAATGTTCTGTAGCCTTAGTTCCGTTGTAGATCATGCATGGGCACTTCACTGAGGAGCAAAGGGTTAAGGATGTAAGTACTCAAAACTGTATTATAACCTGTGATAATGTGTTCGGGTTTCAGAGCAGTGCCTTTGTTGGGTTACTTACCCCAAGATTTAATTGGAACATCCATACTGATGTATTTGCACCCAGAAGATCGTCCTTTGATGATTACTGTTCACCGGAAAAGTAAGTGCAGTTGCTTTTAGAGGAATTTCTATAGGTTTTACAATTCTTTCCTTATCACATTGCTTGACATGTGACTTTTCGTGCACTCTAGACAAAAATTTAGTGCAATCAGTTTGAGATCAAAGCATATTGAATCACAGAGTTTTAAGGACCCCAGTCATTAGTGTTTGTGCTTGCACTACTGTGTCATAATGTAAACTAAACCTTGTTTCTTCATTGTGGGTTTTTTTTCAGTACTGAAATTTGCTGGCCAACCCCCTTTTGAACATTTACCTATTAGATTCTGTACTCAAAATGGGGATTATGTCATACTGGATACCAGCTGGTCCAGTTTTGTGAATCCTTGGAGCAGGAAAGTAGTGTTCATCATTGGCCGACACAAAGTCCGGACGTAAGTCAGTTGTAGCATTGATCTGTTAAAAGTCCTTTTCATTGATTACTCTGCAAAACAAAGTTAAGTACTAAACTAGAGACATAATGTTGCTCTTGCAATGTATCTAGTATCTGTCTTCAGCCCATTACTTCAGAACAGCATTAGTCTTGTTTATTAAGTATGAAAATAAGTGAATTACTTAGAACTAAAAGGCAAAGCTATCTTTTTTTTTTAGCATGTTTTTTCATATGGTTGATGTCCAAGTACTATGATAATGGGCATGTCTAAATCAAAATACCAGTTTTAGATGAGTAAATGCTAAAAAGCAACATAAAAAGTAGGTCACTTTAACAAAGAATTACTTAAGATTCATGATTGGCTCGCCCAAAAAACCTCAGTTCATTGACCTTCTGGCATGTTTTCTTCTGGAACATTGACCTGATACAGAATCTAAATATTTACCAAAGTGGTGTCTTTAAAAATGCAATTAGTGTTGAATGTGCAAGTTAATTTTGGAGGTGTTTCTCCTTAGTTTCCAAGAGATTTGAAAATATGACTGACTGTCTTCTTCTTACCCGGTTTCTTTTATAGGAAATGGCTTTTTGGGATGGCCTTCTGACTTTTCAAAGTGATCTTTTATTCAGGATTTTATGGGGTGTGAATTTGTCTTCTGAGTGAAGGAGACAGAAGGGTAGATGCTTGTCAACCTTATAGCTTGTGTCTCTGCTGGTCTGCTGGCTTTCCTGCAGCTCACCTAGCACTGGAGCTCTCATAGCACTGCCCCGCTACCCCAGCAGAGCAGCTGTTGGGACAGATGGCATCCCTTTGTTGGTTCAGCGAAGCAGTCAAAATAAAATAATGATAATAAAATAAAGAATCTGTTCTAACTGTTTATAGCTACCTTTCCTTCATCAAATTAAAATGAATAGTGAAATATTGTTGGCTCTCTCCAGAAGCCCTCTGAACGAAGATGTCTTTGCTGCAAGAAGTAAAGAAACGAACAGCGTGGAAAAAGAGATAAGAGAATTGCAAGGACAAATTTACAAACTGCTTCTGCAGGTAAAGAAGATGAAGGAATTTCAGAACACTCGATGGTCTTCTGAATGAAAGGCTAAAGAAACTTGAGTCTGCTTAGCAACCTGCTTTGAGGATGGTCTTTTAAAAGGTCTGAAAGGAAAATTGTAAATGGAGAGAGGCCCACCTCATTACAAAAAAAAATAGTTTGACAAGTTTATGGTTTGAAAGATAAATCTGCCTCCTGAAACAGTTTGAAGTATGGTAGAGAATGCTTCCTAAGCACATGGTAAAGCCCAGACAGATACGGATTTTTCACTCGATTTTCTATGTTTACTTGAAGTTCTGTGTTGTAAAGCATGTTGTTTCCTTCAGTTTATTCTCTAAAAGCATGAATTTTTAATTACTCTTTTTCCACCTCATACAGCCAGTTCACAGCAATGTTTCCAGTGGTTATGGAAGCCTTGGAAGCAGTGGCTCTTACGAGCACTATATCAGCATAGCTTCTTCAAGTGACTCCAATGGGAACTGTGCAGAGGAAATACAGGAACCAGTAAGTCTATAAATGTGTCACTGTCTGCAGAGTAGTAAAAATGCACTTTTAAAAATGAAAATGTTTACTCCCATATGCACTTCTCATCATGAATGTTACTGAAGTGGGAAGAACACAGCTATGTTCAAGCTAAATTGGTCAGTTACAGGCTTTTGGGTTTTGCTCTTAATTTTGCTGACTACTATAGAAAACAGTGGCTGTCCTAAAACAAGCATTGCAATTACCTAATTTCCTTGTGAGGCTCCTGGGTAAGTCATCAGCTTACTCCCACTCTCAGGGCTTGTCATCTGTATTAAAACATTCAAATGCTGAGCCTGTTTGAGCTTTATCATAGGTCATTTACTTAAATTAACCATGATAATTGGATTCATTAAATTTACAAATACCAGTAGATATTAGACTTAGGCTGACAGTCCACTCACTTCCAATTTGAAGAATACAGGAGAATACAAGAACTCACGTCAATTCCTGTGGCTTCTGTACTCATATTATTCTTCACGTTTTTCACGTATCTCAAGATGACATTGCAACAAGTTTGTGCAGATGTCAACCGAATAAAGAATCTGGGACAGCAGCTATATATTGCATCAAGGAGCAAGCCACAGAATGGAAATGAACAGGCTGTGAGCTCAGAAACGCTAGGAGGTAAGTTAATGTAGTTACGTTCCGTAAGATAATGTGAACTGCAGATCTGTAACCCTGAGTTTGGTTAGCTGGTGTGATGCTGAAGAACTCCAAATAGCACTTTGGCATGGCTTAAATGTGGGAAGAGGTTAGTTTTGTTTAAAACCCAAACAAGCAAAAAAGCCCCCAAAGTCACCCCTTAAAGAAACCACAGCAGATGCAATAACTTTTTAACTCCTTCTTGAGATATAGAGGAACGTATCTGTCTCTGGGTTAGTAGGCTCTTATTTATTTTAACATTTTCTAGTGAAAATGCACATGTGCTTGTAGCAAGTACTGTGGAAGCTTCCCTTAATTACTTTATGTGGACTCTTCGAAACAATCGTAGGTTGGACAATATCGCCTCACTTCCTGCTGAAGTAGGAGTTTGGTTACTGAGTGCTTAATATTATCCTAATGCACATTATTTACATTTAGTACTAGTGCAAATATACGGAGAAACCTGGATGCTTCCTCAAATACCATAGAAATCCATATTAAACCATTTTCCACTATGATACTCACTATTAAAATTACCGTTAACTGCTGGTGTTGTCCTAGAGAACTGTATTATCAAAGTTGATAAGACTCTGACCAGTGTGTATCCATGGTATGCAAAGCTGTGAATTACTGTTAAATAACGAGTTAGATTCTGTGATGTATAAATTGAAAGAAGAGTAGTATTAATTGCAGCTTTGTTTACAATTTAAAGGCAGGCGTTTTTTATACATTGTTTTCTTTGTGTTTGCTAGTTGTTCCAGTGGACGTTTAGGTGTGGGGGGTTTTGGTTTATTTCAGGCCTAGTTTCCGCTTCTCCTTCTTCTGCCTCAAAATGTACAAATTGAGATGAAAATGCAGAATAACTTAGTAATGAGAGCTGTGCTGTCATAGGCTATATATCCTTGTATTATAGATATGTATCATGTGTAAATGCATATGTGTATGTGTCTTGGTGAGAATAGTGTTTAGATGCCCTTAAGAGGAATCTTTAAGGTTTCCTCTGTTCTAGGGAAGAGGCACACTGCTTCCTGTTTTCTTCAGACATTGAGAAGTGATAGCACAGAAAAACCAGGCAATGCATTTTATGATGATGCAAAGAAGACTCCGCATATTCCTTCCTATCAGCAGATCAATTGTGTCGATAGTATAATCAGGTATGAAGCAACTGTGAAGCAATTTTAGTGATACATGTTTAAGATTTTTTGGTAGAAGGTAAATATCCAAGCATTTTCTATTAGTCTTAAAACTGTCTGGATTTTGAGTTGTGAGATGAATTTGGGATTGTTTGTAAAGTTTTCTCCCTCTCTGAGTGAGCATTGGGATGGATTGCCCAATCTGAAATGCAGAATTTAGGACCCAAGATTCTGTATGCAACTATTTATTGATGTTTGTCTACTGCTAATTTCACCATTGGTGCAATAGGAATTTAGTTGTATTTTGATGGGCGTATTATGTCAGTGTCTTCTCATTACACCCTCTGAGAACATCCATATAAACCAGAAAGTTGATATAATTTATAGAATGTCAGCATTTTTAACCCAGTAGATAATGTAATCTTTTTTCTTTTTTTTTTTCCTTCTTTTTTTTTTCCCCCTTAAAGAGTGATAGATTTTATTTAAAATACTCCTTGGAAAGCAGATACGTGTCCAGAACTTCCTGCAATGAATTTAAAATACTAGTTAACAACCTCTGGATCTCCAGTTTGGATTGTTCAAATGTTTGTATCTCCTAATGGGAAAAAAACATAAAGTAGGAAGAGCTTCCTGTGATATGCTTTCATTTCAGATATCTAGAGAGCTGCAGTATTCCAGCATTGAAAAGGAAATGTAAATCTTCTGCAAATACATCATCATCATCTTCAGAAGATGACAAACAAGGCCAGCAAAGTCAGCAGGAAGTCCAGGCATTGGAAGGTAACACAAAGTGTACCGACAATCGTAATAGAACCGCAACAACTGATTTAATTTTTATGTGTCAGTTGTTATGTGTTCCAAGGTTAATGTCCACTTTTTAAATTGCTGTGCTGCTAACGATATTTTAGGTGTGTGGTAAATATATCCTTACCTTGCCTAAATCTCACAGTTAAGCAAGCATAAACTACAATGTTAAGTCTTTGAACATAGAATGTTTCAAAAGAAATATTGTTTGTTGTTGCTAAATGAACCTTCTGTTGCTGACTCATTTTATGCCACGTTTAGTATATACTAGCATATGAATGTTTTTTCATATAGAACACTGTCTTATTTAATAGTCTGCATGGTTACTGGTTATTTCTGAACCAGTCAGACTCCATGAATTGGGAGCATAGTGCTTGGAA
The DNA here is from genome assembly GCA_035584735.1 of Pseudotriccus pelzelni. Lineage (NCBI taxonomy): Eukaryota > Metazoa > Chordata > Aves > Passeriformes > Tyrannidae > Pseudotriccus > Pseudotriccus pelzelni. The sequence goes on along the minus strand of JAWMRA010000052.1, from coordinate 3,439,059 downwards.
TGAAATTCCATGTAGAAACTTTGTCATTTACCAATAGATACTGTTATGCTGTCAGCAGTTAAGTCCGACACTCCACTATCTGTTGGTCTGGAAGAGGCCTTGAAAGACCAGAGAACGGCAGGCGTGGTGGGAGCTCCTCTGGCAGACCTGACCCTGTCCAACAAGGCTCCAAGTGTGGTGTCTGTCACCAGCCAGTGCAGCTACAGCAGCACTATAGTGCATGTCCCACACCCTGAATCAGGTACTGTTCACACTTGACGAACACTGACTTGACTCACTGATCTTTGAATTTACACAGTCTTTCCAGACAGAAGTACACTGTGAGAGAGTAAGATACATTCTTCTGAATGCAAATTCTGAAATATTGATGTACTTCTTAGGACACTGAAGAAAACTTGAACCTGAATATTTTAGTAAAACAGTTTTAGCAGACTGCACTATTTCCTTTCCCCTTGAATTTCATCACATATACCTCAAACACAACAATGTGCTTTTGGCCATTGAGGATTAAAACAAAAATTACTTATGGGCCAATGTTACTTCATTTTAATGCAAAAAGAAGCATAAAAATCAGTATTTAGCTGCTATTGTACTAAGAAAACACAAAGAAAGAACTGTCTGTAACTTCAAAGGGAATTTGAGTTTTCCAGACCATGCAAAATAATTTGCTCGGTTGATGTTAATGTAACTATATTTGAGTATAAAGGGTGTTTTCTCCTGCTGCCTCTGCAGCCTGTATCTGCTTGGTAGCTCAGATGAGATTGTTTTCTGTGTAACCGTCTGGGTGTTGTGGGGGTTAACACCAGAAGGCCAGAGCAAAGAGTGATTTATTTTTTTCCCTCTTCAAAGAAGTGACTACAATGGAGGATACTGCTGTTGGAAGTGAACAGATTGAACTGCCTCCTGTAAATACTCAGAGTCCTGCTATGTTGCCTGAGGACTTAAAGCCAGTTGGGCTAACAAAAGAGACGCTGTCAGCCCACACTCAAAAGGAGGAACAGAACTACGTTGACAAGTTCCGACAGAGGATCTTGCTTTCTCCATTTAGGACTTATTTTCAACAAGGAAGCAGAAGTAACAACAGACATTCCTGTGGCCAAGGTAGGCAGCAACTTTGAGAAATCAAGACTTGCTAGGTGACTTAAAAAGAGCAAGCTAGCCACGGAGCCTGGTTCTCCTTTGTGTGATTTAGTGAGTGTCTTAACTGTGTCTGCGAACAGAACACTTCTGTGAACTGCAGGGTTTGACAGCAGTATTACCCACATAGAAGGTCTGCTCCATCTTGGATCTTACTGTCTTTCACAAAGCAGATAGTTATTGCAGTAAACCGTGCAAATCCCCAGGTAGTTTATTGCCTCTCCTTGAAAGAATGTAAGAGATCTGATTGGGATAAGCCAAAGTTATTGATAAGAAAGTTGATGACATGAAGGAAGATACTGTAGATACATCAGCAAATCCATCACTAATTTATGGAAGAATTATCCAGAGGATGGTCAGCTCTCTGAATGATTATCACACTCAATTGTCTGTGTGTTCGTGCTTTTCTCTTCTGGTTTTTTTTTTTCCCCTAGGTCTGTCATTTAGTAAATGTGTCTATTTTTCTTTGTTCTTAGGAGATTCCCCTTCAAAGCAGATGAGCCCAGCTAGCTGTAAAAAAGGCAGACATGGAAAATTCAAGCGCCAGAAACCTCAGAGACATTCCTCAGATAGCCAGTCTTCTAGTAAAAATAGAAGTAACCTTCCCTGTGAGAAGAGAGCAGCTCAGAGACAGTTGTTCTCTCCCTCGGAAGTGTCCTCTCTGAGCTCTTCCAGTTTGAATGTCCATTCTCCTGTGGGGTTTCCTGTCTATTTGGATCCACTCTCTAGTTTTCCAGCCTCTTCTGCAGGAGAGGAGCTTGCCCTTCACTCATTACAACCTGAGTCCTTGTTGTCATCACAGCTGTGCTGTGAAGCACAGTCATGCCCAGCCCTTTATCCCCCAAACATAGGCAAATTTATGGCTGTATTTTTTCAGAGTTTCCCCACATATGTTCAGATGCCTCAAAATGTTCCTAACCCTCAGTGTGTTTATCCCCCCTCTTCATATCCATGCACTGCACTACCTCCAGCCCCCCCTCCTTGTGCACCATCACCACCACACTGGGTGGATCAGCCCGTTCCGGCCTCTTTTCACACATCCAGGGAGGACCAGCAAGAGGTCCAGTGTGACCAGGCCCTCCTGCTGAGCAGCTCACGGAGCAGCTCCCCACTTCAGCTGAATTTGCTTCAAGAAGAGCTGCCTAAGCCCATGGAACTTTCCATTATTGCTGATGTTAAACCACACGCAGAAGATAAATGTGTAAGTAACAAAAATTTTTAACGTAGAGGAGAGACTGATTTTTCACAGTGTTCTGCCACCAAAACCTGTGGTGATTATCTGTGTTTCAGGGACACAGATTTTGTCAGCTGCTTTTTCTTTTGGCTGTGCTATGTAGGCTGCGGGACACAAATAGCACAGGAGGCGGAAAAAGCAGTTTATACTTGCACTTATGGGAACTTGTACCAGTACAGTGTTGCCACTTAGTAAGTGACAGAAACGTAAGATCTTCTGGTCTAGGCTGCCATAAGCTGCTTCTGCTCAGCATTTTGGCAGCAGCCTCTTCAATGGAACTGTCAGCTAGAATTTTGGGTTTGGGGCTTTTATGCATGTGGAACTTGGTTAGTGCTGCGCAATTTGCATCCTTTTTCACCCCATCCCACGGTCTCTGTGGAGAACCAAAACAAAGGGAAGATACTCTTCTAATTACTCCCTCTGTCTCCCAGGGATGCAGCTAATGAACGAAGAACAGGGATCCGTGTGGGTCGGTTTCCATACATGGGCATAGAAAAGGCCTCTCCAGCTTCCGCGGTAAACTCAGAGGCAGGAATCTGAGCTCTGCAGGCAAGGAAAAAAATGTTGGCTCCTGAATCCAGATTGGGCTGGAAAGGCTGGATCAGCTGAAACTGCAGGGTAGGGTCCTGGAAGGGGAGTTGATGTACCTCTAGCTGCTGAAGCAGTTGCTTCACATAGTGAATCAGGGGAAGACTCTCATTTTCCCTGTAGTGCACCATTGCTTGATGTGTGTGGCTGCTTCATGCCATCTAACAGGATGTGAAGGGAACTGACTGCTTCTCTCATCAGCGGAAAATGTTAACTTTATGCAACAGCACGATGTCTTGACAAAGTGGCGAAGGATCTATAGCAGAAACCAGTAAACAAGAATAGAGGCTTGTTGATTTTTCACCCATGAAGAGTGTTAGCCTGAGTTCTAGACCACCATTCATTTTCAGAACTAGAAACTCCAGACCTGTTGAATTGATAGGAAAACTTGGTCAACGCGTGACAATTTCAGTAAATGCATGACTTTCCTTTTGCAAACTTAAATATAACTTCTATGGATATGTTGGTTTTGCTTTTTGTCTCCAGGACAATGATCCAGAAGATAGCGATAACAGTGCTTCTCATGAATTTCCTGACCACAGTCTGTATGAGGACTCCCAGTTGGGTTCAGGTGCAGCAGCATCAGGCAGTGGATCAGCTTTGTCTGGTTTTTTAGGCTCTAGCTTCAATGAGTCTTCTGCTTGTGGCACAGGTAGGGAAGTTAGATATTTGGTGTTATATGGCTTGGTAGCATGTAATTAATAATAAGGCGCCGTAATGGGAATGGGAAGTTCCTGTAAGAGGATCTGTAACCTTTACTTTTCACCAGCTTCCAGTATTTGAAGCCAAGTTTATTTCAGTCACTGTAGCTGGAAACATGAATCTAAGAAGCTATTCCTTTAACTTGCGAGTCACTCTTTCATTTTGCTCATTATCACTTTTCTCTGCATTACATACTGGTTTACATCTTACTTGAGTAAAGGTAAATCTACCTAGAGCAGGACCTCTCAGAAGCAGAGAAAATGAGCCAGTTAATTTTGCGAAGAGTGAATAGAGACTCAGGGATCTTGAATAACTTAAAAAATGCACTTTATCTTTGATTTCACGATAGGTAGTAATTTCTAAAGCAGTCATCTGGGAGTAATACCTGTGTTTGTATTGCAGAACTAACTCGCAAGAATTACACTGGTGGTGTGTTACTTTTTGTGATGAATTAATGGGATTTTTCAGGGATCTGCATTTATTCTTTTTCGTGGTCATTCTCAGCAGGCAGTGGGAAAAGCAGAAAGTATTTTGCCGGTAATTATTCTTCTGAAACTTCCAAAGAAGAGAGAGATCAGGAAGCAGAAGAAAAAGGGACAGCTTATAAATGGAAACATGAGTCAGCCTGGGTGATGATGGATCATACACCTGAGCGAGTTCTAATGAATTACCAAATGCCAAACAGGTTGGAAAACATGAACAGTTTCTCACATGTACTTTGGAATTGTGCATAGAAGTGTAGAATTAAAATGATGTACCGTGGAAACAGCATGCATACCAATGAAACTTCAAGAAGGTGTGTTAGTTTACTTTTGTGTTATTTAGGCCCTGGTTATTTACTTTTGTGTACTTTTTCCCCATTTCCCCTCTCGGTTAAAATAAGGAAGCGTGATGTTTTTGCTGAAGTGTTAATGGGATTGGTTCTTATCCTGCCCTTTGAATTGCATAAAGGGGAAAAGTACAGGTTATTTGCAAGTTGCTTGCAATTAGCTTATCTATAATTTGTAGTGAGATTCCCCATTAAAAATAAAGCCACATAAAGCCATAAAAGAAAACAAAAAAAACCTCACACCAAACACACAAACAATTCCAACAAAACCAATAACAAACAAAACACTGACTGTTAGACCAGCGTTAAACGAGCCTTACAAAGCAGATAAAGTACAAAGTACAGTTCCCCTTCAACAGCTGATGCTGTCTAGGCTTTAGCCATAGATAGTGATGAAGAGATTCTCACAACGTAGTATGGTCAGTGCCTGCCTTGCTTCGTGTAGCACAGCTTTGTTCACAGGTGTCTGTTACCTGCAGAATTAAAGAGGAAGTTTTAAAGCAGGATCTGGAGAAGCTGGCAGTCATGCGAAAGCAGCAGCCTTGGTTTACAGATGGGCAAAAGCAGGAGCTTGCAGAGGTGCATACATGGATCCGGACCCAGACTGTCCCGCTGCAAATCAGCACCCAGGTGAGCAGGTGGGAAAGGACTTTGGCAGCTCATTTCTGCCTTGGCCAGCCAAGGCATTTCTAGCTGGGGTCATTGTACAGTGCTGGGGTCATGAATGTCAGTATAAGCAGGAAATGAGCTTGAGTATCCTGAGAAATGCCAACATACAGGTCTTGCCATTGTATTTTCAAGATACACAAATTCTGCATAGGAACTATCTGTAGAACGGTTCTTTCAGTCACGGTGTTGGATAAATGGGAATAGTGTCGTGATCTCATGTAAGACATCTAGAGGTAGTTTTTCTGTTCATGTTAGGACTTCTGCTCTTATAAAATTGATTGTTGCTATGAATAGCATACAGTGCTGGGATGTCAGTGAAGACTGGAGAAAGTGTGTTCAGCAAGGTGCAAAATGTTCATAATCACAGTGGAGGTTCAGGTTTATAGTAAGAAACACAAAAATAGCTGGTTTTTTGTAGGTGGTATCTTATGCTTGATTACTTTAGCTGGTATAGTTCTTGGTCACTTTGCTAAACTGCTTCTGAATGTCCTCATCAGTTTAGAGTGCTCCCAGGTGCTGTGGAGAAGAGCAAGGCAGATCTAGTCCCACAGAGACTTAGCACTTCAGTGTTGAGTTGTACAGAAAATTTCAAGGCAGAGTGGGCTACGTTCATGTACTCGTGCAGCAGCAAAGTCTCATGTCTGTTAAAGCACAGCATGCTGTATGTGCTAGGATTGTCAAATGCTGGCAGTTGTCAAGTGTGTGGTATTTATTCTTAGAGAAAAAAACCTGAGACATCTATGTCCTTGACTCTGAAAGAAGACCAGAAAATTAGACTTTGTTTTCCTAATACCTTGTTGATAAAAATCATGTGTTCTGTTGTGTTTGATTCAGATAGCAAAACGATGTCCAGTGATCTCGTAGAAAATTCTGTTGAATGTTTACATCTCAAATGTTACGAGATGTATTGGTATGCAAATATCAATATTTTCTATCTAAGGTCCTGAAACTTCCTAAGCAATAGCTCACATATCCAAGGCTTCTGCCAGTACAAGGAAACGTAGGATTTCTGTTTCAATGCTGTATTTCAATATTGTACTACTTCTCAAAACCCAGAATGGTCTGGTCTGTCAATACACTCGGGTGTTTCAGCCTTTTGTGTTGTTCAGTGTTGTTGCTGTTCAGGCTGCAGTTCCAGTCTTGAATGAGGAGCTTGCTTATAAAGTCTTCAAGGAAGCCATATGCCTTTTCATCTCAGAGGTAAAACTGTATTTTCCACTAACCAAAGAATTAATCTGTGAGACAAGGTAAGTTGCAGGTGCAGGTATCTGCTTCTGAAAATAAGACATCTGTATAATCTCTTCTTTTAGAGAGATTTCAGCCCAGTGATGAGACGTTTCAGCATCGAGGATTTGACCCTTTGAAATAGACTCATAAAAAGAAGAATTTGAATTATTATTTCTTGTTCCTTTTTAAAGGGCTGTGTTACATGTGACAACAGGGAAGCAAGTTGTGAGGCTGTACTGGCCGATGGCAGTATGGAAAACAAGAGAAAACCATCTCCACTCCTGCAACACTGAGGACATCAGCACCTGTGTCAGTAAAACTGCTCAGTGTCATTCCCATTTTCTTTTCCTCTGGCTTTGCTCCATACTAGCAGTGAATCTACATGGCCATCTCTTACCAACATGAGCAGTCACACATATGAAACTAAATCTTCCTCCATTACCCTTCTGCTCCTGGCATGACTCTGAGGACAGTCTTTCCCTGGGAGAAAGATTTCACTTCCTGACCTCATAGACTTGACACAGAATGGAATATGTTTCTAACCTTTAACTGCTCAGTGATGAGCGAAATACGAAGATTTTTTTGTTTGGGTGTCTTGAACTTGGCAAGTATGAGTCTGAAAAGATGCAGTGTTTAAGAACCTGTGGTAATGAACCTAACTGATCAGAGCACACTTACTCTCCAGGTAAGGTGGATGTACTGAAACCAAGCTACAGCAGAGTACTCTTCATTTTTGTTCAATATTTAAAAGGCTAAACTGAAGATCCTAATACTCTGAGGTTCTGAAATCACTGTAGCTGGTTTGAGAATCCAGTAGGCTTTTTGAAGAGCAGCTGAAACTGGCCAGGTTATTCTGCATCGAATGCCTTTTGCCAGCTTGTGCCCATCGGGAAAAAAATAAACTGAAGAGAAAAGAAGCAAAGATTTTCCCTGTATTTATTGTGATGAGTGTTTTGAAGCCAAGTTTTACAGCTTTTGATTTTACAGTTGTGTTTATTGACACAGATGTATAAAATTAATTGAGGGTAACTGGTTTGCAAATCCACTAGAGATTAAATTACATACAGCAGCCAAAAAAAACCCCCAGAAATATCAATGTAGTAGTTATTTCCTTCTACAGGATCTGCTTTTTAAAAACAGACAAGAGGGAAAGGCTTCTCTATCAAGGCAAGTAGTTATCAATTAAAGTAGTTACATGCAATCTTTTATGTTGCTAGTGCTCTGGAAGGTGGGTTTGTATCTTAATGTTTTTGTTTAGAGTGGTGGAGTTTAATACAGACGTAGCAAATAGGAAATTTTAAGCAGTTTCTCTGTTTTGCTTTTGTTGTGATGATGCCAAAACCAAAAAGAGTATGAGGTTCATTTCTTCTGTTGTTGTGAAAAGTCAGATGTTCTGGAGCCGAACTTGAACATCAAACCAGATATTCATTATTTCTTAGCACGTTTGAGTTCCTGTACATTCATTATTTCTTAGCACGTTTGAGTTCCTGTACAAGTTTTAACCTCTCTCTTTATAATGGGGTCATGGCAGTTTAAATCTATGGATGAAAAAGGAGTTTGTGCATAATGTGAATTCCGTGTTCAGAAAGTGGTAATCACTTTCAGTACATGAAAGGACTTGTTCTCATGGATGTGTCAAAGTGCTCTTCAAACACTAAAATCCTGCAAATTCTGTCTGATTTCCCCTTTGGTTATCAAAAACTGGATGTAATCAGGTTTTCCGTGTGGTGTTATTAATCACCTTAGCCTTCTCAACAGAATTTTAGTATGTAACACATTATTATCCTTTTTTTCTGGGTAATTCTTTCCTTCCTGCTGTGTGACGTATTTTCATGTGTCTAGTTTCAGTTACTAGTGAGCTTCAGGTTGTTAAGTTAAAAATATTGTGACCTGCAGGTCATTGAAAGAAAACTATTTATCTAAAGATTTCTGTTACTTTTAAAAATCAATCCAGTGACAATCTTTCTCATTAAAGTTTATTTTAAGGAAAGTTATTTTTACATAGCTTTGAAATTTTCAAGGCTAATTTGACTCAGGCAGTGTTCTATTGATTTTTTTTAATTTTTTTAATGGTATGTTTGCCTGCTCTTAAGCTGTGTTTCTTTGTCTTTCAGCTTTTTCCACTTAAACTTGTCTTTTTCTTGTGTTGTAAATCTGCTTGTGTTCAAATATCTCTTAAAATAAGAGACTTTCAATAGGTGTTTACATACAGCAGCTTATATTATACCTTTCCTAGTCTTTTTACAGCATTTTCCAAATATGGTATTCTGCTTTATAATCACACTGCCTAAAATATTCGCTCTAAAGCATGTAATAAGATGCTTTGTGTATAGGTTTTTTCTTGATTGGGAATCTTCTTAATTAACTTATCCATCAGATCAGGCTTATGCACTAGAATCCATTCTAGTTATCTGTGCTTAAATTAAAATGATTGCTTTAATGTATTTTGAGGTGTAGTGAAATAGATTAATTTGAATACTTCAGGTAAGGACAGCTGCCTCCTTCAAAATAGTTTTGAACCCTAAACCAGAAGAAAAGATAATAGCCAACTCTTTTGTGTACATTATTTTCACTGTTCATTTCCCAAGTATGGAAATGAGATGATTTGCAATGTCTTAGCAGGCAGACATGTCATCCATTTTGTAAAACAGTGGGACTTAGTTTAGGAGAATGGTAATATATACCTAACACTTGAATAATGCTTTTCATCCATAGGTCTGTAAACATGTCAAAAAGATGACTTCTTATCCCAGTTGTATAAAAAGAGGCAGAGACACAAAGAACTTGCACAGGTACATACCCCCAGTTTATACCAAATCCAGGAGTAAAATCTGGGAATCTTCACTTGCTGTATCCTGTGCTGGTTTTGCTACAAGAGGTCAGGATTCTGAGCTCTGTGTAGAAACTTGATCATATTACATGCATTTCTTTTTTGGAGGTGTTAACAAAGGTTAACACCTTCTTGTACCCCTGCTACTATGAATTTCTGCCCAGTAGAATTATCGAGTATCAGAAAGCCCAGAGAGTTTTTCAAGTGCTGCGAATGCCATATACCCTCTGGCCGTATATAATGAAAATGCATGTGCCTAGGACTTGGAATTCCGAGTTCGTAATCCCAGCTAAATCTTAGGTGCAGGGCTACATTAGACCTGGGTTATGGAAAAAATTTTGATTTCGGAGAAGAATGTAAGAGGAATGAAGAGGTGAATCAGTGCCCTGTGTAATGGTGAGACAATTATTTGCCCAAAAGTCAGGGCAATTCCAGGTTTGGGGAGGGGAGGGAAGGTTTCCCAAGCTACTCTTCACCCTGTTAGAACCACGATGTCTTGCAATGAAATGCCTTATCAAGACTTTGACCTCATTTCTGTAAGTTTTCAGGAACTGGTAGTTTTTACTCCAGGTTTTACTAATCTTTTAGCTTTTTTGGTGTGCTGGAGTGGTCAAAGTGAGTTGCAGTTCCAATCTGAAAGACCAGTGAAGCAAGTGTTGCAGCCAGATTTGCACCTGTTATTTTGTTCCTGTGACTTTGTTTTGCCTTGCAAAATGTTGCAGATAGTTTAGATCTGCTTGGAAGGTCACTTTTTTGGTGATGAAAAGGAAAACATGCAAGGACAGTACTGATGCAATTACTACCCCCTGTGGGGGTGTCAGCAGTTCAGAAACCCCTGGTGGATTTCACTGGCAATTTTTTTGTTGTTGTATTCATAAATACAGAATTATGTTTTAAAAGATCAGTTGATGTGCAAATATTTTCATGGTATTGCTATGAACAGAAGGGACCCTTGTGTGTTTTTACAGTGTGGTAGATATTTGCTGAATGAGTAATGTGTTGGTAAGTTTATCTTCCAGATGAATCGAGTTTTAAATCACAATCAAATGAATTTTTACATCAGTTGGTTAGGGGTATTCTATTGAAATAATATTCAACAGTGGTTGAATTTACAGTTGTGATTTTAACTGTACACTTTAAAGGAGCATCTGATTTTATAAATAAAACTGAAAAATATGCTGCAAAGAATTGTTTCAAATGTGTGTTTACTTTTTTTTCCTGGTAATTTGTAGAAAATAGACTTTTAAGGAAATATTACATTCTGATTGTACATAGGTTGGGGTACAGTGGACATTGGGTTGTGGGTACAGTGAAAATGGTCATGTAGTGGCTACTTGTGCTGTTTTGTTGAGGGGTTTTGTAGTTGTTTAATTTTTTTGTACTCTCCCCTGGCCATTCCAGGACATATTCTTTCCTTTTCCACGAAGAAGGGCAAGCACCTTTTGAATGTGAAATACTGTACTGAGATTTGTAAACTGTTGGAATTTGGCATGCAGGATTTAAAAAGGTTCTGCCTCTGCTAATCTTGTTGGGAATTTTGTGTTCTGGAGGGAGTACAAAGCAAAAAATAGTAGGTTTAATTCATGGGTGTGTCTTACAGAACAGTGAAATTCGTAACTAGTTGCAGAGAAACAATTTGCTCATCTCTTTCTGCTTTAAGGGACCTAACAGAGAGATGTGATCAACAGGGCTTAAAGAAGCCTGCAGGAGAAAGGCAAAGGCACTGCAGGGAGTACAAGGTACAGAACAAAAGATGTATCATTGTACTGAAATGGGTAAAAAAAGAAGTAATCTTAGATGAGCATGTAACTGAAGGTGCTTCTGATAAGGTAAGTGATGTAGTTGCTTGAAACACAGGCATCTCGAAGATATGTCATTGGATATATCATTGCTGACAATTTATTGATTTTTCTTTGGTGATTTGGTCATTCTAAGCATACTTAAAAATGTGAGTCAAATCATCTAGCTATTTTTGGTTCAAAAAATAAGAGTGAATAGGCTTGTGAAATGAAAAAGTGGATCTATGTTTTTACTCAGAGATCTAAGCAGTGTCAGCCCAGCTGTGCTCCTGCTGTGTCAACAGCAGTCATCCTTCTGCCAACTCAAGTTCTTGCTCACAGTTAGAAACCTGTAGCTTACACCTGTTCATGGATGTCAAAGGTGAGCTGAATTATGTACTGCTGTATTTTTGGCAGATGGTGGGAAATAAATGTTGGACCTGTGATACTTAATCAGCCCAGTCTCCAAAGTATTGGGCCCATAGCTTTTCTCTTGTAGGTTAGCTTCACAGTTGCAATAGCTATCAGCATATATATTACACACTGCTCCTGTGCAGCCCCAACTGGTGTCTGCCTGCTCAGCTCTCAGTTGGTGTTCCAGGCTCTGGTTCCAGGACAGGTGGGTTCGGACTGGTAGCTGACTTCCCCAGCCACAAGTTACACCTTCCTATGGAGAGACAACCTGCCTGGCTTCCAAACTCTTCTTTATGATCTTGTTAGTTCTCTATGGCAGTTCCAGCCTTGTCTCTGCCCTGACAGCTCAAACCTGAAAGCTGGCAGGAGCTGTAGGTCATAGCAGGATGGGGGAGAAGTGGAGTTTGCCCTCCTGCGTCATGGATTGGCCGGGCTCTCTGCTCTGGGGCCCTGGGCCTGAGTTCATCTGACATCTGCTGTGAATATTTCCTTCAGGATGGAAACGGTCAGGTGGGCATCAGGGTCTCAAATAGGTGTCTTCTTGAGAACTACCAGTGATGTCTAAAGACACAGTCTGAACTCCTTCAAAGTTTCAGGCTCCGAATTCAGGATTAGAATTAGCTGAATTGCCCAGCCCCCTGCTGCTGTGACCTGGCCAAGCTTGAACAGGAAATTGACTGGGTATTGCCAAAAGTATTAGCAAGTATCTTTGCAGTATTAAAAGCTTAAAGCTCAGGGTTTATAGCTCGATTACCTTGTCTTGACTCTGTCCTCAGCACCCAACAGCTCTTGGGTAGATGGCTAGTGAACATTTTAATATTTTTCCATTATTATTCATTTTGGTTTTATTTATTTTACTTCATGCTTGCAATGTTTGAAAATATATGTTTATTTTTTCCCCTCTAAAAAGGGGAAAAAATTCTCTGTAGGCTCTATACTTCTCCCTGCCCATCTGTCTGTCTTAGTAAGTTATTCATTTAGAAAAATTTCAAGTCTTTTCCTACAAGTTTTTATTGGCTGATGAGGTAGCAGAAAAAGAGCAATTTCTGGACAGGCACTGACTTGCTCCATTGTGTAAGAGAAGGATGAATGTTCAGAAGATTACAAATAGCTGCACAGGGCATCCAGCTGCCCTGACTTTCTGATGACATTTTTCTTTGTTACAGCTGGCATCATCTGTCTTGGGAAGTGAACAGGCTGCTTCAAGCCTGTAGGCTTTGTTTAAATAGCACAGTCAGAGATTTATGATGTATACTGTTGAAATCAATGTAGCCTGTGTATCACTGTTAGGTGAGTTTACTTCAAGATTTCTGTGAGCCTTGATTGGCATGAGGTTTATGTGAAGTATGTGTTGAGCAGGTAGGGTTCACTGCTCAGACAGTTTGTGCATATTTTCAAGGTTGGCATTACCCAGAGACAGCACCTGACTGTTTAGATCTATTCCTTCCAGATATTATCAGGAGGGTACCCAGGACTGAGAAAGTATGGTGGTACTGTGCATATGAAGGACTCAGGCTAGAAGCCTTTTGCAGCTGCTATTTTGTCCTCTCCCTTATTTATGTTACATGACAAGATACAACAACATTATCAGTGAGTGGTAGCTCAAGGGAAGAAATCTCACTGCCCTTGAGTGTCCACGCAGGAGGTGGCTTGCCCTAGTAACACATATTATCTATATCCGTGTGTCACCTTCCTGCATCTATGTGTGCAACCACGTAAGTGCAGGTCACAGCCACAGAATCTTTTAAATTGTGTCATTCCTGTCTCCACTGACTGTCCGAATCTGGATGCAAGTCTTGACACTGACAGCCATGGGTACCTTCTGCTTGATGATAACCAGACACAATTCTTAAAGCCTATGCTATGCACAGACAGCCCTGTTGTCGTGGATAGCTGGGAGCTAGGCAAGGTGCTGCAGAGAAATAGATTTGTGGCTCTTTCTATGATTGAACAAGAGAAACTTGTCTCTAGCAGTAGTAGGAGCGGATGCTTGATCCTGACGTGTGCTTACTGGTTTTGTGGTGCCTTGCAGATGGCAGGACAGGGACTGGGCACTGTTAATCCCTTACCAGCTCATCAGGGAATGCAGCAATGACTCTTTCTTTCTGACACCTCAGTCTACATCAAGTGACAAAGTCCTCTTGCCTCTGGACTTAGACGCAGTTGAGGCATTGCTCGTCTGGGAGGTTTCATAGGACCTCATGAGAATCTTGCTTCCCCTTTCCAAATTCTTTGTGTTGTATATTTATCTCTTTGTCCCATTGCTTTTTTCCTATTGTGCTCAGCTCTAAGAAAATACTACATTGGTCACAGCATAATTGCAAAATATCAAGAATTTATTCATTTCCAAGTAGCGTAGAGTCTAAAGTTAGGCGCTGCCTTCATGTTTCTTCATTCTCATTTTAAATCAAGCAAATCTATAGACATGTTTTCAGACATCTGTATAAATTATGCAACCAGTCAGGAAGTTTCCTGTTTACACACAATATTTCCAGAAGCATTCGGAAAGATTCCCACGTTTCTTGTACTGTTTCCTGTCCTTGGTCAAGAAGCGTCCCAGCCAAGCAATTCGAGGATGATTTTCGTAGAAACTCTGAAGTCAAACAGCATTAGGTTACTGTTGGATGGTGCTTGTTCCCAGTGGGAAAGTACACTCTTCACTGCCCTGACTGATCACCCAGCCCTGTGTTGTGACTGGGAGAAGGAGAGGCAGCTGCCCAGTGTGCCCTCTGATTCAGATAACGCACTAAAACGAGTCAGTGTCTTCTGCATTTGTGTTTTATTCAGCAGGAAGTGAACAGGGATGATGTTCTCAGTGTACCTAATGGTTCATAACACGTCTGATAATACTGTGTAGCCTATGCTGTAAGGGGGGGAGGGAGGGGGCAGAAGGGAGGAATGACACGCAGCTAATACTGGTGCCAGGGCTAATAAAGCTGAAAATTGGCCTTTACTTAGAAAACTATTTTTTTTTTTAGGGGAAGAAAGGTGGAGGGTTTAGAATGAAGTGCTCCGGATTATCTGCTCTCTCTTTTTTCCTTTTCTTTTTCCATTTTTCTCCCCTCCCTTGCCTGTCTAACTGCTAAATGATTCCAGCTTCAAGAACACTGTGGCAAACTACTTTAGTCTATACTGTTTATGAAATCTGTGGATCTGAAATGATGTCTCGGTAACAATTCTGTGTAGTTTAAATTGTGGAATCTTACTTTTCTTGGCTCAGTGACAGGTGGTCATTTACTTACCTCTTTGATATATTCCCCTGGGTTGTAGTTGCTGGGGGTAAGACCTGGTAGAGGGGAGACATAATGAAATGTCTTACCATTTAGAAATTGTGAACTTAGACAAATAATTCTCACATGCCGTAATGCTGTAGCTGGCAGAACCCTTGAACTGGAACATTCAGAGGACCAGGTAATAACATCTGTTGCTCCCCAAACCATCCATTGCTATTGATTCTGCACTTTCTGCAAGTGTTGATGCTTTGTAAGACTGCTATTTTGTTTTGTCTGCCAGCTCCTTTAAGGACAATCTTCGCCTTGCCCAATCTTCGCCTTGCCCTGGTTTTGCTTTATGGAGGTTTTGCTGAACTCCTTTGGAGGCTTTATCAGGTAGTGTTGAACTGCAGGCATGGTTGCTCAGTGGGTTTCCCCAAGACCTCAGTTAACTAAATGACAGCAGTCTGTTTGCTACGCATAATGTTCTATTTCAGTAAATACCTGGGAGTTGGGGCACAATATCTCTGGAAGCTGGTGCTGCAAACTATGGGCACTCTCCCATGACTGTTCTAAATCCTCACCTGCTTTGTTGTCTTCAGTCAGTGTGCCCAAGAGCTCTGGCAGAAACTGAATCAGAGAGGTGCTTCCTGGGCTGCCCAGCTTCTCAGGGTTTAATCTCGAATCTTCATCAGCTGCAAATGGAATATGATAGAAACAGACATATGGTAAGTCTTTCGCTTTGAATTCCTGTTTCAGTCTGTCTCAAGGTGATTTCTGATCAGGTCTGTTGGCCCCACCTGTTGGAAATGTTCATGAAAGCACCAATCGTCCATCCTCATTTAATGATTATAAAATAGGGGATAGTTGGCTTTGTGGTTTTTCCTTCTAAAGCTTTGAGAAAAGGTATCTTCCTGATGTTAATCTCAGATTTCTCTGTCGGGTGTTTTCTTAGGCAAGTTTTTTGACCAACAGCAGCCCCTCTCATCGCATGAGGTACTCATCCTAATTCTTCCAGTAATCAGCTGTACACATGAAGACTTGCATATATATTTTTTTTTAATTTTTTTTTTTAGCTGCACTGCTTTATCAACTAGTTCCTATGCTGGAGCCTTTCTACAAATAAATACAAAACTTAAAGAGCTATTAATCTGCTCAATTTCCCAACTATTAAATGCAATAAAAGGAGGGGGAAGGGCAGGAATAAATGTAGAAAATCTTACAACTTACTTTGGCAGCTCTCTCTCAGTTAATGTGCATACCAGTATGGATGTTTTTCTGAAACAACAGTTTGCTCGTAGCTGATAATTTGTATATGCATAGAGAATTTAGAATTCTGTGGCCAGCCTGTGCCCCATGGCAGGTGGCCAACAGAAGCCCTTAGCAGTGCTACACTTGAGGTAACTTTTGTAATCTGAGCAGTAAATTTCATGTTTGCTAATATAAAACAGACATTCAAAATGGTGGTTATCAAACATTAGTTGTGTATACAAATGTCGTTTTGTTGCATGCCTAGCTGACACTATGGAGAATAAGAATACAGTAACTTCCCTGTGCTATGTGAATACAATTCATATCTCAGGCCTTGGGTTATTCTTTAAGTCAGAGCAGTGTTAGTGGGTAAATTCGCTTTGAGATTAAAGACAAACAAACAGAAAAAAGGCCCCAAACCAATCCTCTTTAAAACAGTTTCTCTTCTATTTTACTAATCCTGGAGACTCTTTGTATTAGCAAGGAAGATTTAAGAAGCCTAGTGGATGTCTTCAAACAAATGCAACAGTGGTTGGAGCCAGCTTGTTCACTCTGTGATGTGATAGGTATTCCATACTGAATTAGGGTTACCTGTAAGTGGAAGGCTAAAGAAGATGCTGGCTTAGTGAGTCCAAGATTTTCAAAGCAAACTAAGGACTACTGATACCTATTAATCAGCACAACAGCTGGTGCACCAGCAAAGCTGGGAAGAACAGCCACTTTTTAATAACTTTAAACAATAACTTTGGGTTTGATTTGCCTGTTCTTTCAGAACTCATTTGACAAAGTCTTCCAGTACAAGTCAGGTCTGGTGACAGTAACCTTCTGCTGTGATGTGCTGGCTGTGCTGTGAATTTTTACCTAGCCATTTCAAACTTTGAAGATAGCTTTTCCAAGCAAAGATTTATCGTTTCCCTAAGCTAAACGAGATCTGAATTAGTGCAAACAAATTGCATGCTCAATACACAGGCCTGTTCTTGATGTTTGTGGTAGATTTCCCCCTTTTTAAGTACAACTAGCTCACTTCAAAGGGTGGGAAGAGGAGAAACTATATAGCCAAGTTTCTCTAAGTTACCCAATGGCTCCAAATGCTCAAACACTAAATAACAGCTCACATTCAGTCCTGGATACGTACTTTTGTTTCCTGGATCTCAAAGCAGCAGGGATAAATACTTAGGGCACCCAACCTCCCCATTTTACAAGATTAGCCCCCACTGATATATCACTTGCACCACTGGTGTCGTGAAGGCATTCCTGCTTTTTCTACAGCTGATCAGCACAAATCAAGACCCCTTTGAAAGCACACCTGCCTCTTTTCTGCTTTTATCGTTCCTGCCCCCGCTTTATAATGATTAAAATCAGAAGACTCTTACCTGAGAGTTGATAAGACATCTCACTGGTGGTGATGATGGGGAGAGATGAGAGAGGACAGGAGAAGCTGACAAAAATGAGACAGCAGAATATCAGCTTCTGCATCATTGCTGTGTTGAATATGTTTTGTCTTTGTCTACCCCTGTAACTCAGAACTCCTGTCTGAGTGTTGCCTCTTCTCCCAGTTTCTCTCATTATATACCCGCTCATGACTTCATAAATATCATCATGTTCTCTCCCCCTTCAAAAAAAAAACCCCAGTGAATTTATTGCCCATTGATTCTAAATGGGAACCACTTTGCATTGATGTAATTTTTCAAGGTAACAGTTCATAGACAATAAATTTACTGTCTTATAGCTTGGTGTACAAAATGGATATTATATCAAACCATGCACAGTAAAGTTTATAAATCTGGCATTAAAAAAAAAAATAACTTCCAGTTATAAATCATGAGTTAACAAAAGAGTCAGACAGTTGAAATGACCAGGGCAATAAGACAGCTGATTTATGAGCCTTAGCAGGCTTGACGCAAAGCTTCTGATATGAAATGCACTTTTTTCTCCCTTTTGTGAGATAGATTAATGTGTTGTGTTGTATTTGGGGCTCTTGTGCCAGAAAAAGTAAAAGAAAAAGGGAGTTAAAACATCTAGTTAATTTACAAAGATAGTATTAGGGGGATTCAATTTTTTTGTTTGTTCTGCCCCCTTGCAGCATTTCACGTCTATTTATTTGAGAAGACCTCATCCAGTGTTGCCCTAGAGAACTGTCTTGGCAGAGAAAGTACAGCTTCCATCTGGAGACTTGCTTGATACATATAAACTACTTTGGCTGATATTAAACACAGGTCCCTCAGTAGACTGGGAGAGCCTTTTCCATTTCAGTTCTCTTTCAGTTA
Source organism: Pseudotriccus pelzelni (assembly GCA_035584735.1). Taxonomy (NCBI): domain Eukaryota; kingdom Metazoa; phylum Chordata; class Aves; order Passeriformes; family Tyrannidae; genus Pseudotriccus; species Pseudotriccus pelzelni. The sequence continues at coordinate 3,420,921 of JAWMRA010000052.1, read as the reverse complement.
GAACTAACTACTTAATTGTGAGAGCACGAGCAATGTTCTTCTGTTTGCCTTTTGCTTTTACTTAATGCTAATACAGTAACTGCCTTATGTAATCTCATCACTGTAAAGCATATTTCCCTCCATCTAGCATATTTTGTCTTCTCTACTTATAATTTCATTTTTCATATCAAAGAGCAAGGAGTGGCTGGACTGGTCCCTCATGTTCATTCTCTATGGAATGTCGTATCCAGCTGTATAGGGCCTTGAAAATAAATTAAAAAAAATAAGTTCATGTGTGTTTTCTTTTCTTTAGATGGTGAGAAGATAATGCCTGTTTGTAACAAATTGAAGTTCATTACTTTCATCAAATGTTTTTGTCTCGAAATGCTCTTCAAAATACTATGAAATCCAGCTAATGTTACTGAAGTTTTTTCCCTATGCTGACTTTTGTGATAATTTTAAATTGCAAAAGGTATAAACTTATCTTTTTCCTTTATTAACGTTTCCTGTTGAAGAACCCTAATTTTTATATTGTACATCCAGTGACTCCCAGGATTAATTTCAAATTAGCTACATTGGTCATATAGAACAGATGTATTTTCGCTGCAGGTCTAATTCAAAGATGACCCTCATGGGCATGGGTAACAGGTTATCCAGAAACAGAGTGGTCTCTGAGAGAGCAGTTGAGGTCAGAAGACACCTCTGGAAATCATCCACTCTAATCCACCTGCTCAAAGCAGGGTCAGCCAGAAGGGTTTGTCCAGGAGTGTGTCTATTCAGGTTTGAATAGCTTCAAGGATGGAATGGGACAGAGTTTCAAACGTAAGTGTGACGAGGCCCTGACCATCCCCATGTATGTTCAAATGCTCTGATTTGAGTGCAGACTGGGGTGTGGGAGAGGTGTGGAATTAACACCAAGACAGCACCCTGGCTCCAGCAGTTGATCCTGTATGATAGCTTGCATGATAGCTTGATTGGATTTTAGGTCTTATCAGGGTGGATCTATCCTGCCACAGTCCCACAGAGGTCCTGCCAGCCTGAACTTTTCTAAACTTCGCTGTGTGCACAGAGAGGGTTAGCCTTGCCTTACAGAACACATGCTGCAGGTGTGTGAATTACAAATCCTGTTTCTCTGGACTTCTCTTTGCTGAACTGAGTATTTATGATGAAAGAATTTCTCTACAAAAATTAACCTAGTACATTTTATACTTGCCTTTATCTGTGCTTCCCTATGAGAGAAATAAGTAGCAAGAGGAGAATTCTTGCTCCTCATCTGAGTCATGCAGCTCTTCGTTCCCAAAACTGGAGACAGTAATTAGGTTTGATTTGATGCATGATCTCACTGTTTGTGCTGAATGCTCTGTACAAATGCTTCTCCTTCAGTGAACTGTCAATGACAATGGTGTTATCAATATTCACTCTAAGCATCCTCCAAAGAAAGCTAATGAAGCACTCTTCACAAGCAACTTCCGTCCTTTGTCTTTTCTCAAGGAAGACTCGGCCTCTTAGAGCCATCATGAAGTGCGTCATGTTCGAGTTGGGCAGCTTGCCCACACCTTATTGCCTTTACTCAGATTTGAAGTTGTCACTTAGACACTCTTTCCTCTACCAAAATGTCAAAGGCATTTCCTTCAGGGTACAGTGTACACGTCATCATGCAAAGCAAAGAAACATCTCATACCAAACAAAGGTACAAAGCCCGGAATCCATGGGTGAGGGAAGTAAATGGGAATTGCACTGTGGAAACTGGGAAGTTGATTTGCAAGAAACTGATTTAGTTTCTACCAAAATTACTATTTTGTGGGAAAACTTTTCAAAGTTCTTATTTATGCTAATAGACTTTCTTTCAAGAGCCTCAGTTTAAAATGACAAGGCAGATAGTAGTCCAGATAAATGACTGAGAAAATTCTAAGCAGTAAGTGTATATGAACCCATCATAAAAGATTATCCTTCATTATCAGAAGAAATAACTCCTCTTGGTTTAAAATGATGGATGGCTCATGAAGTACAAGTTGCAAGAAAACTTTCTTAAAAAGGTAAAAATAAGACACAATCAAAAACACCTCCCAAAATTATCTACCTTCTGTGGAACACAGCAAGGATGAAATCTAATCTATAATGCAACAGTTCTTTCCCATTTTTAAGTCCTTTATGGCAACTAAGAACAAACTGTTATATTAGTCAAGTATTGTGACAGTTGGCAAAAACAGAAATTTCACAAAAGGTGGGAGTTACCAGTAGCATTTGTATGAGGGACTTTTTCAGAGGATATAACTTCTGATGTAGATTTTTGGCTTGAATTTAGTTTGCAAGAAGAGAGGTGTGCAGTAAAATGATTTTGTATTGACACTGTAATGGCAGGTGAGCTTGTTACTGTGTAAATATCCTATTGACATTATTATAGACAATTGTTATTGTGTAAATATCCTATTGCTCTTCCTTAAATTCTACTAGCATTTTTAACTTAAGATCTTGTTTCAATGAATTATACATGTCAGCTGGTATGAGAGAAAAAAAATATGTGCACTGCTATTTACTTTCCTGGGCAGGGTCTAGCATGTAGGGGCTTGAGGGTTTTTGCTTTGCTGTCACTGCTGGTTTAGCAGATATCTGTCCTTATTAACACCAGAAAAGTTTACTTTGTCTTAAAATCTAACATTTTAGCTGATTATTCAGCTTCATACCGTGCTTATTAGATCTATTTTGCATACCAAAATAGATGCCTTGTGACATCATATATGCAATAAGGCAATTTTTTTCCTGCCACTAGCTTGCATTGCCTTATTTATACTCTGCATTTTAGTGTTTACTGAAAATGGTCTGTTTGGCACTTGCCATTAACTTTCTTTTTGAAGATGCTTCTTGTGCTCACTGTGTGTGAACTGTGATGTAGCACGTGTCACATAATACCTGCAAGAGGTTCTGACTTAAATTTTCTTGTTCTGTGGTGGGCTGAAGGTGCATAGGTGTGCTTACCTGAACACACACCTCTGTATAATGCAGATGGCAGGTCCGTGGGCCCTTCTGAAGATACTTTATTTCGCTACAGAATTGGAAAGTGGTCTAAAAATCCTTGAGCAGAGGATCACAGCTGCCAAAACATTGCTGCTTTGTAGTATAGTTTCCACCAGTTTGAGGGGGAAAAAACCCTCTTGCTCTTTGGCCCTGCTGGACTGGCCCACTGTAGTCAGGGTGTATTTTCCAAGTGAAGCTTGACAAACTGGTTCTTAATTCTCCTGTCCTCTCAGCACTGCAGAATTACAAAACTGAAGTTTCACTCTGTTTGACGTGAAGGAAAGTTAAGTCTGGCATGACTGGGGCTTGGAAGTACAGAACGTCGATATATTTTGGGAATTGAATTCTGGATAACGCAGCCACAAACAGAGCAGCAGAGACTTGATCTTGAAATAAGGTTTCTTTCACAAAAAATGTAATGGAACTAACTATGCAATTACAGTTTATTTTTAAAACTGAAATTATGAGAGCAGACAGCATAAGGAAAGAGAGGAACACATCTGCAGCAAGGCTGGAACTTTCCCTGTACCCTTCTACCGCTATCCCAAGTTATCCTAAATAATCTGTTCACTTCTAGTAAGAAATTATGATCTGGATAAAAGTAGAATTAAATCTTCTTAATTTTTCAGGTCATCACGCTGGTCATCACAGAAAGGAGTACAAAGCAGCCTTGCTGGAAGGCCCTGGCTGTTGGTGAGCTCTGTCTGTCCTTCCTCCTCATTTCCCCTAACCCAGCAGGTGGGAGCCTTGGGCTCATTTCTTGGGGGGTGCGCATGTTACTGCAACACTGCTGCACTTGGAACCAGCAAAAGTTTCCAATCGAGGTTTCTTTGTCGTAGAAAATTCTATTGTGAGACATTTTCAAGGCAAAATACTGGATTTTTAGAGACCTTTCAATAATCTAGAGTAGTCCAAATCGGCACACCAGTCCTTCCTGGCATGGGCAGTGTGGAAGCAGAGAACTGTTGGGAAAGAACTGGGGCAGGTGAACATATTTTCCTGTTGGGTCTTCTCCGAAGGGCTGGACTGACTCATAGGTGGCGGTATTTTGTATTTTTTATTTTATATCGACCGCGCCCCCTCAGAGCTGGCCGGAAGTGGCTCCGCGCCGGCAGGGGGCGCTGCGGAGCCTCAGGCGGAGTGGCGGGAACTGACAGGTGGTGTTTGTGGCCCAGGTTGTGTTTGGGGGCTCGGGGCGTGTTTGGGTCCGTTTGTTTGGGGTTTTTTTGGGGTTGGTCTGTGTTTGTGTTTGGTCGTGTTTGGGGGTTTTTCATTTTTCTCTTCTGAGAAAGGTTTTATCTCTGTTCCCTTCTTGCATACGCACACGTTTCTCAGCTAAAAGACTCTCACCTGTTTTTTTTAAGAGTGGTTAAATACAGTCAAGAGACTTTTTCCTCTGGAAGAAGTATATACTTGGATATACCACGTATTCCTTAGGCGTTGGTTTTTCTTGAGTAGCCTCACTGATAGGAGTCAACATCATTTACAGGTGTTGGAACTGTATCAGAGGCTCAGCTTACTAAAGACCACACAAACAGCTGCGTGGATCAAAGCAAAACAGACTGGTCAGATTCACTGCTCAGGAGTGGGTCTTGCATGAAGAGTGGTATGATCTGGTCTGCTTTTTCATTTGCTCTGACCGTCATCTTCCTTCTCCTATCATCTTTGCTATCTTGTCATTTTTGGAAGTAGTCCAGGCTCGTTCTCATGTTAAGAGGCTTGGAAAGCCTGCCTTTATTATGTGGTTTAAATTCCTGAAATCATGGCTAAAGCATTTTGTGTGGGATTTTGGCCTTCATGAGGCTTTTATGTAGCAGCCCCTTTGTTAGTCCTTTCTTACGCCTTGTTGCCTTCCACGTACTCCTTTACCTTTCTTCTCCCTTCCTCCTGAGCCCTGGGCTCCTGCTATGTCTCTGAGTGGTGACCTGGCACCACAGGTCCCTGTTGCAAAAGGGTTGGTGCCAGTTCACGGCCTCTTGTCTTGGGCTTGCACTACCCAGAGCTCAACCTGCAGCTCCACTGCAGCTACGCCTCGAGCTACTGCACTAAATGCATTCCCCAACAGTTTTATCAGCAGTAGATACTATATTTTTCTTTTTAAAACAGTAACACAGTCTTTCTGAGGTTTAATTTAGGTTGTAATAATAAATTACCAAGGTAATCCTGTTGCAGAGCTAGATGACTTCTGCATACTATGACATTTTTCATTCTTGTTCTTTTCTTAGACCATTCATTATTTTTTAAGAAGATTATTGAGGGGTTTTCCAAATTATTGTTCTGGAGCCTGCCCACACAGGCATCTGTTCAGCTGAGGATTTAAAGGAAGGAATTTCAACATTTCTGTCTCCTAAGGCTTCAAATGCAACTTTTAAAAAAATGGTACTACTAATGTCAAAAAGGGAAGCAGCAATACCCTGCTGATTCATTTTTTACTAGTTTGGGTGATGGCGTGGGCAGGCCAGGCTGTTGTCTTGCACTTTTTCCAGCCCAAAGTAAAGAAGTGAAGAAATACTAAAGCAGCAGATTTCAAGAGGTGGACAAGGCATAAAAGGCATCTTCCAGATTTCCCTGCTTAAGATACTTCATACTCTGTTAATTGCATGGTGCTCTGCCTCGTTAGTTTCTTGCTACAAACCATTTTATTGGAAGCTTAGTAAGATTTTGCTTTGAAGACTGTGCACTTTTCTTTGTCTAAAAAAGGTAGAGGATAAGGGCTTTAATCTAGAGAGGCGATGGAAACAGACAGTTTTTGCCAGAGATGTCCTTATGCCTTTTTTTATTTTTCTGTCAAGCTTTTCACATTTGGCATACGCATGTTTTTGATTTTACCACAGAGGCTTAGGATCACTTATCACTCTAATATCCACAGCTGGTATCAGAGGACGAATTTCATGTAGTTCTGTTGAAGTTCAGTGTGTGGGCAGGAGCTTCTGACTAATTAAACGGGAATGCTAATAATCGTTGGCATTTAGCTGTCTGCTTAGCGTAGGCAGTAAATGAATGGCACACAGAAGCAGACTTTTAATTTTTTTTACTTTGCTTTGTGACTGCATAATCCCTTTAATCCTTCCCTATCAGAGGTTTTTATTAATTAAATGGAATCTCTGCAAGCTCAGTGATTCACATTTCAGGGCAAATATGTGTATTTAACAGGGAAAGTTGGCATAGGTCTCACTGGGTAGGTTTAAAGCAGTTCTTTCAAGGTTATTTTCTCAATGAATGAAATGAATGTGTGTTTCATGGCAGTCAGCCATGTAGAATCTTCTCTTTGCTGTTTAAGAGCTGAATTTCATCTTATCAGAGAATTCCCAGAGCAAGCATTAACTGATTTCTCTGTAATGATTGACTGATTCTGACTGGAGTGGAAAGCTGTCCCTGCAAATGGGAGTGACCAACAGGAGCAGGAATTAACAAAGGTGAAGGAAGCAGATATCACATCTTTGTCTTCTGATTTGGCAAGTTGGATGCTTCTTGCTATGCTGAAACTAAGTAATTGGGAGCAAAGTCCTCTTTCCTCCAAGAATTCCTAAGGTATATTTATAAGAGAGTTCTGAAGTACTCTTATTGTTTTGCTTTGTATGTGTCTTTTACGAGTAAGGCTTGTAACAGACAGTACCAACTGGTTACTTCCGAGCAGAGTCTGCAGAAGAAATTTGGAAATAGGAAAAATCTGCCTGTGCTTGTTACAGTGGGATTAGGTGCTGTATGACACAGAAAGGATATAGTATCCGGTGAGCTTGTTCTAGCACAGTCCTGTGTTTCCTCTTTATGTTCTTGCTGTGCAGCTCCTTTCCTGTAATGTGCAGAAGAACTATATTCTGGTGAAGGATGCATAAGAGCAGGAGAAGAAATGCTGCAAATCTTTGCAAAGAACAACCCTTCAACTAGCTTTTAGATGCCATTTATGGTCTTAAAGGTCTTTTCCAACCTAACGATTCCGTGATTCCTTCTCTCATTCCACCCATTTCTCCATCAGTTCTTGTGACAATCCTCCTTCCTTAAGTTGGACAGGGTGATGGGGAGGTATTTCTGGGGTTTTGTACCTGCTCAGCTCTATCCTTGGCCTTTTCAGCTGAGGAAGTTTTTACAGAGTCTAGACCAGATAGTATCCCATCCCAGCATCCATGTAGCTTTTCTAAAAATCCTGTACAAGACAAGCAGGAGTTATGTTTAGAAGAAAATATCCATTGCCAACCACCATATGTTGGAAATAGGATAATCCAGGAAGCCTCCAAAGCCACCTTCATTTACTACTTGTTTCTGCCGCCATATTCATGTTTTATTTCTACGATAATCTCTTTAGATGTCTTTAGGAATGACTGGAAGAAGGTGCAGAAAGTTATATATGGTCAGCTAATTAGTACTGCCACAGCATAGGAAATCTGTTTCCTGCTCTGTAATTCCCTGAGGCATATTTAAGCATTCTTGAGAAGTACATAATGTTACATGTTACAGCTTCACTATTCCATGTGAGAAGTATTCTGATCATAGCCCACCCTATTGATAAGGGCACAGTGAGATGAAATTACAAAAGAATATGTTACTGCCATATCCACTGGATTGCTTGTTCAGATTCCTATATCCTTTGACTCTCATGTTAAAGAACAGCAGCTTCTTTTTCTCTCACTAGAACTTCTGTTTGAGGGAACCATTAAGCATTTCCTGTGCTTACATCTCTACTTCTCTAAGGTAATACACTTACTGAGGTGTACCACAGCAAGGCAAAATGCTGTATTATTAAGAATGCCTGTAAAGCTGATAATGTAAATGGGGAGTGTGGGGGTTTTGGATCTGTTTACCCTTCTGATGAGACTGTAGCTTGATAAGACAAGCGTGGTGCTGAGCTGCAGTGTTGCAGCTCCTCTGAAGTCAAGAATGGTTTTTTCCTCACCATCCTTTCATATACTTGTTCACTGTATTTTCCATTCTAGTTCAAGAAGAATACATTATGCTTTAGATACTTCAGTAAATTTTGCTTTAGGCAGGTATGTACATTTACTTTAGAATTGTGTTCTATTTCAAAGTTGCTCTAAAATTTCCACGAAGGTGCACTGAGTAAAGTAGTGTGATACCTTGTTTTTTCTTTTTGTCTTTTTGCCTGCTTACAGGCTTGTATAGTGTTCTCTTCAGGTTAAATGATTTAAACTTGTTCTAAATGCAAAGTATCAAAATATCAGTGTTGTGAATACTAGAAGGATTTTTTTTAATGTAAATGTTTCTCAAGTCTACAGTGTTTTAACTAAAGGCAAATTGTCTCTTTCACCTCTCTACTCACATTCCTCTTTTTTTCCAGAATTGTGTTTGTTCTAAACCTGCTGAAATGCTTGTATGCAGAAGAAAACTGAGCTAAAGTAACCTTAGATTTGGTTTAAAACTGACTTAAATGGGTAATGCAGATATTTTATTTCTGTTTTTAAATGGCTTGTTTCAGCTTGGATTATGTAACCTGAGAGTAGATGTAACAGTTTTAAGATACACTATGATAAGTCATCCTTAAATTGAAATAGGTGTCTTTGTATGGGGTTTTGCACTTGCTAAATCAAATAAAACTTGATTTATTTTCTTAATGCAAATAGAACAGGAGAGATTTTCCTTAGTTTCAATGTGTGCTTAGCTGGTGAGTTTGCTTCGTTAAAAGTACAATCCAGTTTGGTTCAAAATAGTGCACGAATCATCTGATGCTTTGAACTGGCAGGCACCCAGAGTCTAGAAGGTGAAAGGGAACACAGTTCCCATTACTGATGCCACTACTAACTATGCCAGGAAATTGTCCTAGTGCTGGAGGCAATAAAGAAGCAGCAGGCTCCCCTGCTTTTACTTATCTTTAAAGAGACTTTTGCTCCTTTTTCCATGCCTTCAGAATGCTGCCTGACATCACCTGGGCCTCCACTCATGATCTGGCTAAGGTGCCACCTTCTGACTTCCAAGAAAAACAAATGGAAACACAAAAAGCTTGCATCTGGCCTGTTACCTCATCCTGGGCCACCTGGGCTGCTTGAGAGTCATCATGGCATTCCCAGTTCCTTTTTGCATGCTACATAATAAATTAAATGACTGTCAAGAAAAGAGACATGCACAGAAAGCAGACAACACTTAGACCTCCAAGAGTTTTCATGGAATCACAGTGGTTTGGGCTGGAAGGGACCTTAAAGCCCATCCAGTCCCACCCCGTGCCAGGGGCAGGGACACCTTCCACTAGACCAGGTTGCTCCAAGCCCTGTCCAACCTGGCCTTGGACACTTCCAGGGATGGGGGAGCCACAGCTTCTCCAGGCAACCTGTGCCAGGGCCTCACTACCCTCACAGGGAAGAATTTCTTCCTAATATCTAATCTAAATCTCTCCTCTTTTAGTTTAAAACCATTCCCCTTTGTTCTGCCACTATCTGCCTGTGTACAATGTCCCTCACCCTTTTTTTTTAATAAGCTCCCTTAGAGTACTGAAAGGCTGCAGTGAGATCTCCCTGAAGCCTTCGCTTCTCCAGGCTGAACGCCCCTAGCTCTGCCAGCCTGTCTCCATGGCAGAGGGACTCCAGCCCTTGGAGCATCTTTGTGGCCTCCTCTGGACCTGCTCCAACAGGTATGTGTTTTTCTTGTGCAGAGGAGTCCAGACCTGGACTCGGCGCTCCAGGTGGGGTCTCACAAGGGCAAAGTGGAGGGGGAGAATCACTTCTCTCAACCTGCTGACCACTCCTCTTGATGCAGCCCAGGATGTGGTTGGCCTGGGCCAACCAGTTAGAAGGACTCATCTGCATTACTTGTACAGGAACTGTTGTTTGTTCAGGTATTAAACAATCTGTACGTTCAGTAAAAGCTCCTTGTGAAGCCAAGATGCACATGATGTATCAATGATTCATCATTGCCAAAAAAATACTTCTTTTTAACAGTCTGGTTCTGAATTATGGACAGTTAGACTTTACTGCTTCCTTCTGCTTTAACTACCAATAATAAAAGATATATAGTGCAGTTTCTTCCCCTTCACCCTTCCTGGATAAAGGAGTTTCTGCAATGCTCAACATGCGTGCAGGAAGGCCATCGTCCTCTGTGATAAGAAACAGACAAATTCAGCCATAAATTCTGTTCAGGAAAGCTGGTAGAAGTGTTTCTTTTAATCTAATTCACTGATGATCCCTAAATATTACTATGTGATACTTTTGTAAAAGCTTGAGAACAAAACATTTTAAAAATTGCATGTGACATCCAGAATTATTTGGATCAGATACCTACACCATTTCTGCTTCTGTAGTTTGTATAGTTGCCACTTATCACATTATCTGGCTGTGACTGAAGTTTTATTACCTGCTATATACTTTATTCAGAAGACAAAAGGATAATTTAAAAATGAAAAACAGAAGGTCCAAATACGTATTTTTTTGCAGACGCAAGCTTCCTAACAAACTTAATTGATGAGTCTGCCCATTGCATTTTCATCACATACTGCCCAAAGTGTTTTGTACAGCTGTCTGCTAAAAGCACCACAAAAAGTAAGATTTAAGCAAGTTCTCTGGTACTTTAATATCTATTTATGAGGGGTCTAGAATGGGAACCAGCTTCTAATGCATTTGTTCTATATGACGAGAGCGAAGGCAAATTACACAAGAATTAATTATGTTCAAGGAAGTGCATTATTCTATGGCTATAGTTTGAGTTCTTTATAGAAAGCCACAATTCATAGAATGTGAATATTGTATAAATCTGAAAACTGCTAAACACTCCAACTATCTTAGTATCTATAGTGCTGCTTTTGTTATGATTTGTAATGTCCTGCTCTGGCATGTGGCTGCAAAATGGATGAATCCACCTATATTTATTTTCCGTTCTATGATTACATGGTGAAATAAAGCTCTGCTACCAAAGCTTTCAGGGAGCAAGCAAGCACTGCACACTGTGAAGTGCCCTGATCTTCCCTTTGCAATTGTACCATGATGTATTTCACATTTGAAAATACAGTATCTTCCAGTCTTTGCTTAGTTCTTATTTATAAATGCGTTTGCTTTTATTCTGTGAATGGCTATTCCTTGAAATGGTCCAGAACTCCCGATTTTGCTGTAAATGTGTCCTCATTGTCCAGTAAATAGATTTACTTCTGCTTCAGGTATGGAAAAGGAAAACAGGAGTTTTGCACTGACTTTGAAGCATTTCAAGATATCTGCAGAATGCACTAACAACATGTAAAATTCCAGCTGGTATCTCTTTTTTCCCCCAGAAGATGTTCTGAGTTCTTACAAGATGTGTACATTAAGTCTCCTATCTTATGTTTGAGTTAGAAACTAATCACAAGCACAACTATTCTTTTTATCTTGTCTGGATATTGGCCACTGGTGCAAAGGTTGCTCTTTCATTTATAAATAGATGTATCTTTGATTGATAAATAGATTGGTGGCTTTTCGTGCATCCTGTTCCTGTCTTTCAGTTTGTGATCTTGACATAATCATCACTTAGTTCTCATGGTTGAAAGTACTAATAAGAAGGCTTGAGTTAGGGCCAAAAAGAAAAATTTATTTAAATATACTTAACTTCACAGTTCAGGCTTTGTATGATATTTCTCACTATATAAAAGTCACTGGTTTATATTTATTTGTACACAAGTTTATCAAAATGTGTAAGTGTGGTTTGGTGAAAATAACCTGCTATCATAAACTTGTGCTGAATGGAGAGATGGGCTGTCATTTCTCAAATGCAAGAAAAGTGTTTCCTTGTGCTGAAATCATATGGAGGAAACCAACCTTTACATGACTTATTGGTGGCTTTTCAGTCTATTTTTTTAATAACATTTACTGAAGAAATAAAATACTTGGGTTTTACAAAAGGTTAAAATGGCGTTGTGAATGCCGTGACTCAAACATGCATTTTCTTTTTTCTCAAGACCAAAGTAACAGTAATTGATCAGAGAGACAGATAGCATTTGAAGTGAAAATCTTTCCAACCTCAGTTACAAAAATAGTACCAGAAAGTTATCACACGTACAGCTGCAAGGTATGTAAAGTTTACATCACCTAAAAGATCAAAGCTGAATGATGTAGGAGCTGAAGGTGGTGCAGTCCAGCTGCACAGTAACAGCTATTTCTAAGATCAAGTTAGCCACAGCTTGTCAGTGTTTCCACTGCCTCCCTTCAGCCAATCAGTGTAATACAACAGCAGATGCAAGCTATGGAACACTTTGCAGCTCTAGATTTTTATGGCTTCCTCTCCCTGACATATAGAAAGGTGTGCAGTGGTGAGGCAGGGGATCTGTTTCTAGGGCTGTTGGGATCTGAAATGAGCTCCATCTGTATTTGCACAAAAACTCTAAGACTGCTGGGTTTGAGCCAAATTTTGGGAGGAGCTCAGCTCTAGACTCAGGAGAAGGGCTGGTAATGGTAAGAGACCGTGAATGTCACCTGTGCCTCTACTATGTGCTACAGATCGCCTTTTTAGCATAAAATACTTTTGGACTGCATGTAAATTGTGGCTCAGGCACCATTAATGAGAGACCAGAAAGCCATTCTGCCCTTCCATTAGAACTTTAAAGTGCTTTTTTCTACATATAGATCAAGAACCACTTCTTAGAATGATTCTTAGCCCTAGAGGAAGAAAGTCAGCAAACTATGTAATTTTTATTTATTTTTTTAAGAGATGGAAAAGATGCACTTTTTTATCACTGGCTGGGCTATCTGGCACTCTGACACTCACGGATTCTGATAACCTCTCTATTTACATAATCAGGTTCTTGTTCTGTATTCCAAAAGAAAATTCAAATGTGGTCGACTTTGACAGTTCAATTTCTAGTTCACCAAAAGATCTCTGAATTCTGTGGATTTGCCACGGTCCTGATATTCACCTTGTTCTTCCTCAGGAAAGCGGCAGCTGCAGGTGTCATCTTCCTGAATTGATTGTTCAGGTGTGGTGTGCACTGAAGAAAAAGAAAAGAATCACAGAATCAACTAGGTTGGAAAAGACCTCTGAGATCATCGAGTCCACTCTGTGACTGAACACCACATTGTCTAGACCATGGCACTACATTTCTTCTCCAGTTGTTTCTTGAACACCTCCAGTGACAGTGACTATACAACCTCCTTGGGCAGCCCCTTCCAATCTTTAACAACTCATTTTATGAACAAATTCCTCCTGATCTCGAACCTGAACCTCCCCTGGCACACCTTGAGGCCATTTCCTCTTGTCCAGTCATTTTTTAATTGGGAGAAGAGCCCAATCCCACCTTGCTACAACTACCTGGAAGGTAGAGGGTGAGAAGGTCCCTCCCTGAGCCTCATTTTCTCCAGGCTGAGCCCCCTCAGCTCCCTTAGCTGCTCCTCACAGACTTACCCTCTAGACCCTTCCCCAGCTTCGTTGTCCTTCTCTGGACTCAATCCAGCAGCTCAATGTTTCTTCAAGTGAGGGGCCCAGAACTGGACAAATGTCCTCTTTCCCCATCTTATTTCACCATTCCTCAGCCACAAGTACAGGAAGTCAGAAAGAAAAACAAATCTTCCAAGTGATTCTATAATCTGAAATTATTCCCCTACAGCATATAAATATGATAAAACTAATCATACTTTGTTTCCACGAATTCAACAGGACCTCTAATGCTCTGTTTGCCATAGCAATGAAAGGAAGGAGGAGTTAGATTTTTGGATTGCTATTGTCTCCTATATTCAGAATTACACTAGACCTTATCCCTAAGGACAGGAGAGAAGAAGAGAGAGAGAGACAACCCTCCAAAAAACCAAACAAGCCAACTACAAACTACATTGAATGCAATCACACTTCATCTTTGTGCTGAACTCTCGAGCTTCCCCAGTGTTTATTAGCTCTCAGAGGGCAGTGTTGGATTCAGGCTGCCTCTGCACCTGTGTAGCAGCACATCCTGACTGGTATCTCCTCTGCTACTGCAGCCAGAGTTCCAAGACACTCACTCCAGGCCATGTGTACTGTTTCTAAGTGGACAGAACTTGAACGTATTATAGCCATGGATGCCAAGGAGGGTACTTGAAAGTAATAAACTGAACTGACCCTTGATGGGATCAGCAAGGCTCAGGTGAGCTTTTTGAGCTCCCACAAATATTTCACTTGAAGGGATAAGGAAGCAGTTGACAGAACACCCACAGTTAAGTAAGTGCCTTCTGTAAAAAAATTCTAAAACTATTTCCCTTTCAGTTGTTGTTTCTGACTTACAAGGCCAAAACCCCTGAAACTATTGCAACTGTCTTTGAAAGACACTTAACCTGGATTCCTGATTTCTGTCTAGTTTCACAAAGAAAACTGAAGAGTGTATTTATCTTACTTTTTTTGAAGACAGCATGTAGTTTCTTTTTCTGCCAGACACTGAAGCATATGCACAAAGGTAGCAGGAACACTACGCACAACAGCCCAGCTACGGTGAGAAGAATCCTGATAATGTCTGTCTGGAGATCCTTCCCTAGGAAGTAAACAACATTCCCTTAAGAGTTTTAACAGAAAAAAATTCTACTGCCTTTGAATTAGTCAACAACTTTGTCTCCCACTCTGCTTCTGGCTAAGTCTGCAACACTGGAAATGCATAGAAGAAAGGACTCTTGCTTTAAATGGAAAGTGAATGAGTTACAGTATGTTTCAAAGTAGGTCACAATTCTTTAGCTCTATAAGCAGCATTATACAATGACTCACCTGGTACAGTGATAGAAAATGGAATCGCAAGCGATGTGGTAGGTAAAGTAGTGACTGAAGTGGGATTAACTGAAGCATGTTTGCAAATGACATCTTTTGCTGCAGTTCCAGGCTCCAGGACCTGGTTTGCAGAGCACCTGAAAGACATTTACAGCAGAACAGGGAAAAGAAAAAAAACTAGAGAAAAAAATCCAGTGAAGTGTAATAGCTGTAGCATGTATTTTTAGATTACGTACTTTGTCCAGTTTTTACAGGAACCGTTGGGCTGATCATTAAAAGTTCCATACTGGCAAGTCTGGCAACCTTCAACAGACAAAGACAGGTAAATTTGTACAAGATAAACATTAAAACACAACATGTGAAACATTGTTTTTGCCTGCTTGTACAACGACTATAATCAGCATTCACATAATTACTATTTCATAAGCTGCTCTGAGTATGCAAGATAAGCCTTTCACTGTGAGCCACAGACCAGTACAGTACTCAACTCCAAAGCCAGGTTATTTGGCACAAGATGCCACAAGCCGCGTCTAAGTCCAGAGATCCCAGCCTGGTCTTCCTCATGCCAGTAACAAAACAGCTGTCATGCCAAGGAAACTAACTAGTGCAGGATTTGAGCCACAGGCAGGGCTCAAGAGTTTGGTGGGTTTGTCCACTGCTGTGCTCACTCCACATTCCATGCAAACTGTTCAGCAGCTGCGGCACCTTTTATCTTTACTTCAGCTGCTTCTGCATTATGCAAGAGGCCGTGCAGTAAGCACAGGGGCTTTCAGCTGGTGGGCGAAAGTAACCTTACCGTTCCCGGTGCTCTCTTGGCCTATGCCACAGCTTCGGTCGCAGTGCGTACAGCCATCGCCACTGCAGCGATACCCATCCTTGCACGTGCATTCAGCATCACTTTTTGAGGAGCACTCTTTTAAATACCTGAATATTCCTGGAAGGGGAAAACGAGTCTTAGGTTACAGATTCGTGCATGCCCAGCGTGATGCAGCAAAGGCTCAGGACCTTTGCTCTTACAAAAATCAGGCTGGTGGCTTCAGCGGGAAGCCCCGCGGACGCGTGAAGTTATTTAGCCACTGGCGTATCCCCTAGCGGACAGGTACCAGCCAGGGCATGTCGTTGCCACGGGAAGTCACAGAGGGGCCGCCGGTACCTTCGCACTTCCGACAGAGTTTGCAGGCGCTGAGTCCCGGCGCGCTGGAGAAGGTGCCGGCCGGGCACTGCCGGCAGGACGGGCGCCGCCCGCAGCCCCCGCTCTCCACGAACGTACCTGGGGGCCGAGACACAGAGTGGTTTGCCGCGGCGCCGCGCCCGGCGTCCCGAGCCCCAGCCCGGCTCAGACCTTACCCGCCGGGCAGTCGGCTACGCACGGCAGCGCGGCCACGGGCCCCGGGCTGAGCGCCAGCGCCAGCAGCGCGGCCGGCAGGAGCACCCGGCCCGCCCGCTCCGCTGCCAGTGCCATAGGTCGGTGCGTGGCGCAGCGGCTCGGAGTGCGCGCGGGGCGCCGGGCATCGACCCTTAGCGCCCGTCCCCGTGGGGGTTGGCTGCGTCATCCCGGGGGCGGCGGGGAAGCCCAGGCCTGCCGGGGGCTTTCCGGAACCCACCCGTGGCGCGACCCCCAGGCTCTGCCGGGCAGCGCCCGCAAAACCCTCTCAGCGCTGCCAGGCAGCGCTCGCCCTCCCCCACTGAGGCTTCCCGGCGAGTCCCGCGCGGAATCCCCAGCAGCTGGAGGATGAGGGAGGCGGGGCCGAGGCGGGGGCAGACCACAGCAGCGAGCGGAGATACCCCGTCTGAAACCACATGGCCGTGAGGCCGCAGGAACAAGTGAGCGCCGCGGTCTAACAGGAGTCCCGCCCGGGGCGCGGGAAGCGCAGCCCGCGAGTGAAACGCTGCAACGCCGGCAAGGTCCAAGCACAGCCCCGCCCCCTGCGGCTCCCCCCGGCCAATCCCCGGCGCTGGCTCCGGGCTCGGAGCGCGCACGGCCGGGGAGAAGAGGACGTGGAAGTTGTCCTGAGTGCACTGTAAATGACAGGCGAACGCGCCTCCCGTTTGTGCGTGCCTGGCACACAGGCTGACAGAGCAAGGACCGGCCTGTCGAGGGTTCCGAGCGGAGTCCTGCGTCTGCCAGCACCTGCGAGCAAGGGTTTTTACACAACAGGGCTCTGCAGCTAAAGCGCTCCGTTAGCAGCTCTGTTCTTCAAAATACTGAAACTTAAAACCAGAGGCAACATCGTCCTTGGGCATTCCCCGTGTACCGTGAGCCTCAGGAAACAGTAGTGTTTCGGGTGAGCGTTCCGGATAGAGGCCGGAGAAGAGCAGTGGCTCTGTCCTGCGCTCTGTCCGTGCGGGGCTGCCCGAGAAAGCAGCGGCAGCAGCAGCTCGGGCCGCGGGCACGCACCTCGCGGTCGCGCTACCGTAGGAGGGTGACGCTGTCACAGTGGTGAGCACCGGAGCGCTCTGTGAAGCTGCAACCCGAGTGACCGTGAGAATAGCGGAGGGTGTTGGAAACGGAACGAGAGGGCGGGCGAGAAGCGGCGAGGCGTCGCGGCGGGAGCGCGGGCACAACGCGGCGGGGGGGGGGGGCCGGGGCGGAGTCTCTCAGAGCCGCCCGCGCCCCGGCTGAGGTGAGTTGTGGCCGCTGCCGCTCCGCTCGCGTTGCGGGTCAGGCCGGAGGAGCCCCCAGAGGAGGCCCCGGAAGGCGCCGAGCGGGGGATGGGGGGACTCGGGGCCGCCTGCGGAGTTGGGGGGGGGGGCACTCGGCGGCCTGTTGGGGTTGCCCCGCTCTGGCAGCCGAGCAGGCCCGAGCTGCTCCGCCGTGCCCAGCCCTGCCGCTCGCGGCCTCCTGCCGGCCCTTCTGCGTCGAATGGCGCCGCGTCCCAGAACAAACAGATCCGTGTGTAGGGACCTGGCCTTCTATACGGCTGGCGGAGCTGATGAGCCGTAAAGCCTCCCCTGCCTCTGGTCGGAGCCTTGAAGGGTGTGATTTTTTTAAAGGCAGCCTCCTTAGAGTTTCTGATTCAGCCGTGTGCCACAGTCCACCATCTCCGAAAGGAACCCGCGCAGGGAAATACATTCGCTGATAGGTTTGAGGCATGTGCTGTCACTGAGGAGCAAATGGAAGATGGAATTTAGTGTGTGTAGGTAGCTTGTTAAATGAATTGGCTGTTAGGTTCTCAAAAACAGTCTTTCCCTGGTATCATTTACAGCAGGACAGCTGGTTACATAATGCACCCATATGAGGAACAGTATTATAGCCCAAGAATTTGGCAGTGTTTTACAAGAAATGTCTAAAGGCAGTAGGGAGAGACTGCATTTTGATAAATTAGGAGAAAGAGTAAAGGTTTCAGGATAAGGTGCCTATTTGCATGTAAAGGACTTATGAAATACAGGGCTACAAACGATGATGTATTTTTCTTCAGTAAAAAGCAAATGCAGTATTTCTGTGTTGCAGCTAATTAGGGAGTCTTTTGGTAATTAGTCAAATATATATGAAAATTATTTTGCAAAATCAACGTGTACCTTCAAGACAAGTTATTAAGAAGCTCTAGGTTGTTCTAAAGTTATTACTAATACCCGTGATTTGAGTGTACTTGCTCTGTTGGCTTTGCATTGACAGTACATGAAAGTACATAAAAGTAGGATTTGACACAGTGAATTTGTCTGCCTGGGCTGGTTCTGGGCTGGTTCTGCACGCTGCAGGGTGTTCCACTGTATATTACTGCATTCTAGAAACTATATCTTTCTAAATGAGTCTAACAGTAGGGAGTAAACCTGAAAACAGATGGGATTGAAGCAGGGTGAGAGGATAGTTTTCTTTCGTGTAGGCAACTAAAATGTGCATTTAATGAAGAGCTCTCAGATGCTACATGCGTTTCTGAATGGAAGTCCCTATATAAGACAAAAATCCATCTTCTAGAGGGGTGACCTGTGAAATGCCTTCTCTCCATCACGGATGCTTTCGCAGACTTCTGTCAGACCAGTATGAGTTAGTGGGTATTTTACATGATGTAAAGTTACTTTAACTTAACCTTCAAATGGAAATTTGTCCCTTCACCTCGACTTGAATTTAGAAGCTAAGAAAAACAAGTGTTAAGCCTGGTTTGTTCCATTTGCTAAATTCTGTGGTCTGCTCCCCCATTGCACGTGTGCACACACATTTATTTCTTCCCCCATAAAATTGTGAAATACCCAGAAAATCTATTTCTGAGGTTTTGCAGGAGCAGTGGTCAAGTCATTATAAGTCACAGGAAACTCTTCATGAAGCATGGTGTGGGGAAACTAAATACCAGACATGAGGTCAAAGCTCATGCAAGCCCTTTTTATAAATGCTGACCTGGGTGGGAGTCAGTAGTCTCAGTGTGAGTGAGTGTGTGCACATTAAAGACAATTCTGCCACCCACCCTGAACCCTTCCTTGGCAGACACAGGTCATATAAGGTCTTGATTAGGCCAAGCTGCTTCCTTGTCTGATGCTGACAGCAACTGTGCCTCCCACTGCACGTCTTAATCTCTTAATATTGTAATGCATTTTTTTAAAAAGCTCTTTAGTTAAACAGGACTGCTATGAATATTGATTAAAGCTAGCGAACCATTTTGAGGTGGTTTAAATGAAAGATAATGCAAAAATGCAAACAACTCACTGTTAAGTTCCAGCATCAGGAAGGATTTGTACTAGGATTGTACTAGGACATTTGCTTTCTAACTGCATTGTCTCTTTCTACCCTCCTCAGCCCCTCCATTCACAGCCATCTCAGCTAATAGCAACCCCTCAAGATATGGGCTCAAAAAGAGCATTGGTGATTTTAGCAAAAGGGGCAGAGGAAATGGAAACTGTAATCCCTACTGATGTTATGAGAAGAGCTGGGGTGAGTACGCAGACAATGAAAAATCTCTTTGTGAGTGTGTGCTTAAGGGGAAATCTTTGCCTCAAGTTGATGTTCATTGCTAGGAGTTCAGTGTGTAATTTGTTGTGTGAGGTGAAAATTTCCCCTACCACATTACTTTAGCAAATACTAAAAAAGTAGGTGCTATGCCCCTACTAAGTATGCTTGACAACTGACATTTGTGCAAAAGGTAGATTTTCAAAATAAGAATCCACTGTGGACTAGAGTGAATGTTTCAAGTAAATCTTACTCTGTCAGAGCACACGGCTACTTCCATGCACAGTAACAGAAAGTACTTTTTTTCTAGGAGTCTGAAAAGCTCAGTACATTACAGCTCATGACGCTATGTAGGTTTTCCTGACCTACTTTTAAAATTCTGTTATTAACTAGAATTTGGCTGTTGCGATTCCTTGTGCTGTTTGTGACCTTGCAGCTGTAGTAGTACATCTCATTAGGTATGACCAATTTCAGTTGTGTAGAAATGACTAAACTTGTCCCATCACCTCATCACTGTACTCCCCATTTTGGCTGTCATAAGGGGAACAAGCTTGTCTGTTTAGTGAATGTGAGCTGTGCCATGCATATCTGCGATGTTATGACCAGGCATGTAAAAGTCAAGGGAGGAAAGTGAACATGCCATAAAGTGTGTTTGAGAATGGCTTGAGCCTGCAAAGAAACTTCGGTTCATTATCTGATCTACTTAGTCTGGCTCTCCTGCATTGTATTACTTGTTTTGTTTGTAGCCTGTTGAATCAGATAGTCTCTATATGTCCTGTTTGAAAAGCTGAACTGTTAGAGGAATTTGTCTGCTTCAGGTGAACATCACTGCTTACCGTGTGCGTTTGGACTTAATCATGGTTTGCGGGAGCTGAAGTGTTCCCTGGTCATGACAGCTTTCAGTAGTGCTTTGCTCATTCTGTGTACTATTTAAGAACTAATATAGAAGAAAAACACCCTAAATTCTTGATTTGTCATGATATATTTGTTCTTTTCCTAGATAAAGGTGACTGTTGCAGGCCTAACAGGAAAAGAACCGGTGCAGTGCAGTCGAGATGTCTTCATTTGTCCTGATGCTAGTCTTGAAGATGCCAGAAAAGAGGTTGGTCATCACCCTGATCTAGTATAATGGCCAACATAGCCTTTTGTCGTGGGTTTGCCTAGGGACAATTTTTACTACACCCCCCCCCCCATAAATTGTTCTAAGGTGAGAGAAAGTTTATGCAGACAAAGAGATCTGATCGGGGAGAAAATAATATTAGGATTTATTACTTGCAAATACAAAAACAACAACTACATCTACAACAATTCTAATTAAGC